>CM031952.1:28990925-29090925 GCA_018749465.1 Paracanthobrama guichenoti
TCAATGTGCTGCTTTATTTGAGCTGATTACGTTTGAGTCAAAGTAATGCAACCGCGTAAAGGTGGGCGAATGACCAAAATGTCATTTTATATCACAAACATAGTATTGTCAGTTATATATATAATTTTTGTTTTACTTGCATTAACCTTTTTGAATTTTGAAATATAAATTGATTTTCATCAAAGCTGAAAGATACTGAGGTGTTTATTTTATTAGCAATATTTCCCAGCCCTAAATTGGAGAGGGAATGTCTTGCTTACACTTTGTTGTGTCTATAGTCTTCTGTTAGCAATTCTACGTGATGACACTGACCCAAACATGATGTTTGCAGCGGCCAGTCTTTATTTTGAAACTCACATGAGGCTTCTGTCACATCGTAGCAAGTGCTGTAGAAATGATACTTGCCAACTCTTTTTTGTTCTCCCTTGCGTTTCAAGCATCTCCCTACATCAGCAGCAGCGTGTTCATCACCTGCCCAACAGAGCGAGAACGAGAGGGAGGCAGAGAGTCTGCTGAAGGACAGAGGAGGAAGGAAAGGCATGTGCTCTCAATGCAACGCTCAGCTGGTTCACCTTGAAGCTGCGCCGGTCCATCCATTTGCTAGCGGAGCAGGAAGTGTCAGTGTGCTTTGAGGGGAAGTAATGAGCGAGCAGGATGTCTGTTTCGTGGATGCACTTGTGTCCTGACCCGGATGAGTACAGGCTGTGTGGAGTAGGTCTGATAGATATAGAGCTGCAAGACCATTTAAACCCTTAAAGGTTAACAGGAGTACCTTAAAATGAATATGTGATGCAACAGTTAACCAGTGAAGATCATGGATAAAGGGGAGTTATGTGAGCACTACGTCTAGTCAAGGTGAGCAGTCTTGCGGCTGCATTTTGTACATACTGTAGCCTTTTAATAGTATTTTATTGGTAAGCCAATTAACAAGGCATTGCAGTAGTCCAAACGAGAAGCTATTAGTGCATGAACAAGGGTTTCTGCATCAGCCAGGAAACGGAGATGTGCGGTATTACGCAGGTGATAAAGCGTTTTTAACTACACAAGCAATATGATAAACAAAGGAAAGAGAGGAATCAAATAAATCACCAAGATTACATACAGAGAAGGAGGGTTTAACAAGAAGCCCATCTATCTCTCGCTGCTGGCGCCGATCAGCATTGTTTTGGTTTTGCTGTCATTTAGTTTAGGAAAGTTCAGGGAAATCCAGTGTTTTATTTCTCTAATACACGTGAGCCAGGCTGAGTTTAAATATCAGAGGTGGTAAGATAGATGTTGGAACATCCTGTCAGTGGAATTGTGGTAAATTTGTACCTAAAAAGTAACGGTCCTAGAACAGAGCCCTGTGGAACACCCTGTGTCAGTGGAATTGTGGTAGATTTGTACCTAAAAAGTAACGGTCCTAAAACAGAGCCCTGTGGAACACCCTGTGTCAGTGGAATTGTGGTTAAACCCTTGCATGGTGATTATAGTACGTTCTATTAGTGAGATAAGAAATTAACCAGGAAATAGCAGAACCGCTGATTCCGATATCAGAAAGACGGGAAATGAGATTATCATGACAGACAGTGTCGTACGTGTCAAACGAATCTGAGTATAGTCTGTCACTGGAAGATCAGTTGAACAGATCCAGTTCTTTGTGTAGTTGTGGGGTTGGGGGGGTGTGGTGATATTACAGGAATAGTTTTGGAATTGTGACTCCCTGAATCAGAATCGGATTGAACGTAGTCTTTGACAAAAACTTTTTTTCTTTCTTCAAAATGTTGCTTTTTCATTAAACTTACCCACATTCAAGTGTTGATAATTTATTTAATTTTTTTCATTTTGTTTTTGTTTGTTTAAAAGCAGAGGCTCTGATCTTTCTTTTGATATATTTAATGTTTACATGTTTACAGAATATTCTAGGGGCCATAAAAGTTTTGTGAATATGATCAAAATGCTGGCGCTGGCTGGCAACTTTTTTAGTAAACACTGGTGGGGCGAGAGTTAATGTATTGTGATTTAAGGATATTTAGATATTTGTACTGGAAAACAAGACAAATTTAATTTAAATTTAAAAATACATTTTTTTGCAGTGCACAAACACCCAGAGACATCTCGCCAAAGTGCACGCCACATCCCTCACAGCTGAACCCAGCTCTCTGCTTCTGTGGTGTGTGAAGTTATGAAATAATGGAGGGCCACGGGGCAGCTCTCGCATAGACTTCACAACACCCGCTAATGTAATTGGTTTCAATTCCCAGCACTGCTGCTGCACCCATCCTACCCATAATGCCCCTCCGCACCTGCCACTTCCTGCGGCGTGTGGACCAGCACATGAGAATACAGTCATTTAGATTTTCAACACCTTTGTCAGAAAAGTGTGAATCGCTCTATTTCTGTAAGTCACACGCTGGACAGCGGGACATAGTCATGTGATGTTTCGCTTGAGAAAATTTCAGGGTGTTTTTGGGTCTCAAGGAATATTACAACATCAGATGCTTGTTCTCACTTGTATTTGTCCTGGGGGGAAAAAACGTGTTTATTATCTTTGTTTATAAAGTTGCATAATTTGCATAATCTGGATTTGGACGCGTTTCAGTCTTGAGACCCAAACAAGCACATCGATTTGCACCTTTTCCAGAGACTTTGATGCCATGTTTCTTTACAGCATTTGACTGAATCTATGGATAGTCTCAATTTGCTGTCCATTCATTCTTAATGAGTGACGATTGGGATATTCTTAAGTTCTCTCAACTCTGAGCACAATTTGATATGCTTTTTTAGGTCATGTGAGTTTTCATTTGCTTGCCATTCAGTCTCGACACCGTTTAGGAGATATTGAGATATTATTGAAACATCTGAGTTGAAATATCTGAGTTTTGATTGATTTGATAGATTTGAAAGTTTTGAAAAGTCGTTTACTTTAATTTTATGAATGAAAAAGGCACTCTTTTGTCTTCCACAGAAGATTTTCATTTTGCAGTGAACTATCCCTTTGAGCAAAAGTCTCACTTGTTTGTGCCGGGTTCAGATAACACAGTATTTTGTCTGTTGTCTGTCTAAGTTTCTAAATTCTTTTTGTGTTGTGTACAAGAAACGTGTCAGACCTCACGTTGCTTCATTGAATCGATGTGCGTGATGTCATAAAGAAGGCGGAACTAGCGACTGACTTCTGGAAACAAGAACGTAAAACAAACAGTGGCTACCGAAGCAGCGTGTTAGCGTAATGCTAATTCCTGTACTCACCGGGTTGTTGAAACACCTCTGCTATCATTCGCCAGCATTTATCTTCTGTGATGGTGATCCCTTGAGGAAACATCGTAAAGGCAGGAGTGTTGTTGCCAAAGCTCCATGAACCAATGCCATGTTTGAAAGCTGTACACGGAAGAGCTTCTGGGCTCCTATTGGTCAACGTCACAAATGTGACAAAACCTGTTCTGGTTGCGGAAAAAAAATTAAACATGCTAGGCTGTGTCTGAAATTGCCCCCTATTCCCTTAAATAGGGCACTATTTGAAGGGGCAGCCATTTGTAGTGGCGGCCACTCATTCAATCCCACACTGCACCGCAATAACGAGTGTACAACCAATGTACGCTCAACGGCTAGAGAATATCCATAATGCACAGTCATGCCGAATAAATTCCCGTGTCTAGTCAGAAGATGGTGCCCGCAGCTGAATCAATCATCCATCCGTTTTCCAAACCGCACTGGTCCAGCGTAATATCATACAGGTATAAATTCCTTTTTAGCGTATTATTAAATTGTTTAATTAAGGTTTAATTATACATTCTATAGTTTCCATGGCATAGTTTAAGATAAATCTTTTCATTACTACAGGAGCTGCCAGTTTGCTAAGTTTCAAATGGTTATTAAACAGCACAAACTATGCAAAAGCTGCAGCCCTTCTGGTGCACTAGTGTCCGAATTCACTCACTCGTTTTCATTCACTCCTTTGAGTGCACTATAATTAGTGTACTAATGTAGGGACTAGTGAATGAGGGCATAGGGGGCAATTTCGAAGACAGCCCTAGTCTTTCTATCAGGACATTGAGAAGAGTTGAAGACGAAGCATCAGTTGTTGTCCACTATGACACACTATACTTGATTGAGTCTTGCGTACCGATGCCTATTGATATTCATGTGACACTGAAGACTGGAGTAATGATGCTGAAAATTCATTTGAACATATATTCACATAGAAAACAGTTATTTTAAATTGTAATTATATTTAATAATATTACTGTTTTTACTGTATTTAGGAGAATTCAGTTTCTTGTAAAATACTTGCACACTTAGTACACTGAGAGAGGACGTGTCCTCATCACTAGAGGGGGAAGGGTGTGTGTGAGCTTTAATTGGAGAGCTGCAGAGGACCGGCCGGCAGAAATTAGAGCTGGAAGCCCCCTGCAGTCCACATATACGAGCACGTTCCATCCACACACACACACACACACACACACACACACACACACACACACACGCACGCTTAGCAATGCGTATAAATCCTGTCTCAGAGGAGCTGTGAAAAATGACGGGAACGGAAAAAGTGTGCAGGAGAGGGAGGAGAGGAGAATGCCAGAGAAATGTTTGTAGGCTGCTGCTGCCACAAATACATATGGGCATCCGAGAAACGGCGTCCCTGTAGGAAAGACTGCAGTAGGATTTTTCACTCTATCCCGGAATGTTCCATACTTGTGGAACACACACACACACACACACACACACACACACACACACACACACACACACACACACACACACACACACACACACACACACACACACACACACACACACACACACACACACACTCACACTATCACACACAATAATACAACACAATGGAATAATTACAATTACGTTTTTGAAAGAAGTCTCTTCTGCTCTCTTTGAATTTATTTAATAAAAAATATTGTAAAATCTGTAATATTGTGAAATATTATTACAATTTAAAATCACTGTGTTCTATGTGAATATACAGTAAAGTGTGATTTATTCCTGTGATCAAAGCTGAGTTTATCATCATTACTCCAGTCTTCAGTGTCACATGATCCTTCACTGATCATTCTCATATGAGGATCTGATGATCAACACACATTTATGATTATTATCAATGATGAAAACATATTTTTGTTGAAACTGTGAAGCCATTCAGTGGTTTAAGGTAAGATTAAAAAGATAAATGCTTTTAAGCGTCAAGGATGCTTCAATTGAAAAAAAAGTGACAGTGAAGATATTTGTAATATTGCAAAATAAATGAATAATAAAAATACATTTTTATAAATACAATTATTTAAAATAAATAAATGCTATTCTTTTGGAACTTTTTATTAATCAAAGACTCTTCACAGTATCACAGTTTCCACTAAAAGATTAAATTGCCATTTTAAACCTTGATTATTAAATGCAAACATTGATATTAATAATTGAGTATAACTGCTGAATCTGTTGTTCATATCCGTCAGTGCCGCCCGTTCAGTCCCTCACCCCTCCTCCAGCAGGCAGTGAGGTTATATGTCAGGTTAACATCACAGCCCGGGTGGAAAATAATAGCGCGAGACTGCTGCGCTTAGCATTTCCCAGCCTGCCGCTTTCTGCCGGCTTCATTTTCAAACAGCGATGGCCTTGAACAACTGAACTCTGAACTAGATTTTCCCTGCCTGAGATGCCCTTTAACGGGGAGCGGTTCTGATAAATTGGGCCGTGCGGAGCCCAATGGAGCCTGACGGAGTTTTGTTCAGTCTCGCTCTTAGAGCCTCTCTCTCTCGCTTTATGACATGTTCACTGGTTCATCCGCACCATATGCTTCTCCGGGGGTTCGGGGAGCTCGTATGCGGCGTGTCTCGGGGTAGTTTGTTTGAGTTTGCCAACAGACTGTTTTGTTTGTTGAGACCAGGTGTTTCTGATCAAGCCAAATTAGTTGGTGGCAAACGCCAGTGCCAGACACTGAAGTACATTTACTCTGAGAGGAGAGATCCTGCTTTATCCATCCATCCATTGTTCTATCTGTCTTTCATTTTATCTGTCGTTCTATCAATTATCTATCCATCGTTCTATCTATCTTTCATTTTATCTATCGTTCTATCCATCATCCATCCATCCATCATTATATATATCATCCACTATCCATCGTTGTATATCTTTCATTCCTTCCATCCATCCATCCATCATCGTTCTCTATCATTTTATCTATTTATCATCCATCCATCATTATATATATTGTTCTATCTAATCTATCCATCCATCCATTATTCTATCTTTCATTATATCTATCGTTCTATCTATCATCCATCTATCCATTATAATATCCATTATAATATTTATCGTTCCATCCATCCATCCATCCATCCATCGATCCATCCATAAATCATTATATCTATCGTTTTATCCATCCATCCATCCATCCATCCATCCATCCATCCATCCATCCATCCATCGATCCATCCATAAATCATTATATCTATCGTTTTATCCATCCATCCATCCATCCATCCATCCATCCATCCATCCATCCATCCATCCATCCATCTAAATTGGAATTACTGTTCTTCATCATGTTTTCCAAATTCAAATTCAGTTCCAGTTGAATTCAAATTCAGCATTCTCAATTCAATTCTAAAGTGTTTTTTTGACAACAGGCTTCTGGTGGTTGTGAATGAATTTATAGTTGTTGTTTTTTTTCTTGCTCAAAATGACTAAATGAATCATTAAGTGAACCGTTAGGGAGTCATTTAGTGAAATCTGAAACTGAACTAGAATCGATCAATTCCTCAACCCTAGTAAATGAATGAGCCTCTGGCTAACAGTTTTCATATGCCGTTCATTGAGTAGATGTGAGTGTTTTGTTGTGGTTTGGCTCGTGATGATCTCGGCTCGTCTCTCTGTGATGTGAAATCAGCTGTTTCCAGCATCTCCGTGACCTGCCTTTCTTCTCCCGGCTCTCAGAAAACAAGCACTCTGTCTGACTCTTCAACTCTCAGGTAAACACTCAGGAGAGAGCGTGCGGATGGCGGGTAACACTTGTCTGCCCAGAGAACACTTCCCTGCCGCCAGACGAATCCCGCCGCGTCTTCACATCACCTCCCTCATTACAAGCGAGAACGTTTTCCCCAACAGATGCCTGTTTGAGATGCGACTTCCATTCGAAGGAATCGTGTAGTTGATGTAGCTCATTGCTTATTGATACGCTCGGTTCGTTCCTGTAAATAGGTGCGCCTCTCCAGCACGCTCCTGTTTGGGAAATTAGTGGCAGAATGATCTCATTTGAAGGCTCGGGCACCTCTCATTACCCTGATCCTGTGTCCCGAGGGTATCGAGCAGGGGCGGATTGGCCTCTTCTGCAAACCTGATTAGAATAGTGTTTCAGTTAATCAAGGATGAGCTCGTTTTTCCCTCCTCCTCCCCTTTTAAAAATGGCTTTTGTGTAATGTAATTACGCCATGTCGTTTTTCCAGCTATGAAATTTAATTTTGATCGTCCCATTGGGGAATGGGTTAAAAGTGGCGTCGTCTGGAGCACAGTAATGGCTGTCGTATCAGAGAGGTGGCCATCAAACAGACTCTTTTTTTTTATTAGTAGTGTTTGCTAACTCAAGTGTCTTTTTGGTGCAGCGTTGTAGGGCTAGCAATAAATCAATAACAATAATTGAAAAAATAAATCCACAATATCAATAGAATAGTCTACGTTTTTGATACTTTTTTGATAAAAGTCTGCTTCATCTACTATACCGTTTCATTTAAATAAAGCATTTTGTCAAATGCACACTGAAATTGTCAATGGTCTTAATGACAAACCACCAAAATAAAAGTTTGGTTTAACTTGAAATAAAAAAAAAAAAAAAAAAAAAAAAAAATATATATATATATATATATATATATATATATATATATATATATATATATATATATATATATATATATATATATATATATATATATAGTATAAAAATGCACTTCTTAAAATATTATTATTATTATTATTAAAGGAATATCTAACAACCAATACATTGGTGCAGGATTTATTAATTGTTAGTAAATTAGTAAAGTAACACATTTAATTTTTTGTACAAGACATTTTGTAGAATTATTTTGTAAAATACAATAATCTTCATTTAATTTAAAACTTAGGAAACAATGAACAACGACATATTTTTTACAGTGTATATTTTTGTATATTTTATTTTATAGTTATTATTTGACATAAAAATGTTTTGTTGCAAAAGAATTGTCATATTTATAATTGATTACATTTAAAAGGTGCATTAAGTTGTTAATATATGAATTTTTCATTAGACCATTTTTGATGATAGATTTCTACTGATAAAAATCATAAAACACAGAATCCATAAACAAATAAAACCGATATCATGGGACCTTTTTCTGTGGTATTTACTTGTAAACAAACGAGTTATGTGTACATTCATTCTTAAAGTCAGCATGATGGAGTGTGATGTATATCTGAGTGAAATAGCTTCTGAATCAAGAACAAATGTAGGGCAGGGCTTGATTTTGTCTGTGGGGAATTGATTGGATGGTTGGATGGTTGTGGCTTGCTATTGGTGGATCTCATGTGAGTGACAGGTTACCCCGCCCTCATCATCAGAGAAGACAAGATGTTGCAAGAGGGAGGGAAAGTTATTTTTAATTCTCTATATATAGAATTATATATATATATTCAACAAGGTGCTGAAAGCATTCTTTAGAAATGTTGGCCCATATTGATAGGATAGCATCTTGCAGTTGATGGAGATTTGTGGGATGCACATCCAGGACACGAAGCTCCCGTTCCACCACATCCCAAAGATGCTCTATTGGGTTGAGATCTGGTGACTGTGAGGGCCATTTTAGTACAGTGAACTCCTTGTCATGTTCAAGAAACCAATTTGAAATGATTCGAGCTTTGTGACATGGTGCATTATCCTGCTGGAAGTAGCCATCAGAGAATGGGTACATGGTGGTCATAAAGGGATGGACATGGTCAGAAACAATGCTCAGGTAGGCCGTGGCATTTAAACGATGCCCAAATGGCACTAAGGGGCCTAAAGTGTGCCAAGAAAACATCCCCGACACCATTACACCACCACCACCAGCCTGCACAGTGGTAACAAGGCATGATGGATCTATGTTCTCATTCTGTTTACGCCAAATTCTGACTCTACCATCTGAATGTCTCAACAGAAATCGAGACTCATCAGACCAGGCAACATTTTTCCAGTCTTCAACTGTCCAATTTTGGTGAGCTTGTGCAAATTGTAGCCTCTTTTTCCTATTTGTAGTGGAGATGAGTGGTACCCGGTGGGGTCTTCTGCTGTTGTAGCCCATCCGCCTCAAGGTTGTGCGTGTTGTGGCTTCACAAATGCTTTGCTGCATACCTCGGTTGTAACGAGTGGTTATTTCAGTCAAAGTTGCTCTTCTATCAGCTTGAATCAGTCGGCCCATTCTCCTCTGACCTCTAGCATCAACAAGGCATTTTCGCCCACAGGACTGCCGCATACTGGATGTTTTTCCTTTTCACACCATTCTTTGTAAACCCTAGAAATGGTTGTGCGTGAAAATCCCAGTAACTGAGCAGATTGTGAAATACTCAGACCGGCCCGACTGGCACCAACAACCATGCCACGCTCAAAATTGCTTAAATCACCTTTCTTTCCCATTCTGACATTCAGTTTGGAGTTCAGGAGATTGTCTTGACCAGGACCACACCCCTAAATGCATTGAAGCAACTGCCATGTGATTGGTTGATTAGATAATTGCATTCATGAGAAATTGAACAGGTGTTCCTAACAATCCTTTAGGTGAGTGTATATATAATAATGATACGGATAAATTGTTTATAATAAATACTGCAATATTCCATAAAAAAACAAGAATTGTCCATTTTGATTTAATGGTGACTTTAATGTCTAACAAACAAGTGGTCCGCCCCCGTTAATGGTATCAAATGAATATTGTGAAAAATATTAATATCAAAAGATATGGAAAAAGTATTGTTATAATATATTTGGCCATCATTCAAACCCATAACGTCTGCATGAGCACCACAGCTCAACATGTGATCCACTAGGCCGCTGCTCCGACATCTTTCCTTGTTTTTAATTCAGCCTCTCAACTGTTTTACAACACGTCCACGGCTGAACTATGTTGACATTTAAAACACTTTGGAAAGATTACGTGAACGGCTAGCAAATGTCAGACTAATACTGTGATTTCCCTTAAGAATCCCAGCACCTGCATTTCAGCCCAATTTCCAAAATCCTGAACTCTCCGAACCGACGTACGAGAGGATGTTTGTGTGGATTTGTCATAATATCCCAGCCTTCCCAGCAGAGCTGGTGTCTAGATCCTATGTTTCTAGACTGTATGTTTGAAAGGAACTTTTGCGATCACGTTCATTTATTTTGTGTCGGATTTCATGAGTTAAATATCATGAGCGTCTTTAAATGAAAAGGTCACCATCTCTCCCCAGAAAACATTCAGGTCCAAAGGAAATGAAGATGAAAGAAGTGCAATGCAATTTTAACACGTTTATATTGCTTTGAACTGATTGATATCTCCATCCGCGTCCCCAGAGATGACCCTGAAGGGTGGAGAGCGCTGCTTTCTTATCTGAACTGTGACTCCAAATTGATGTATGCTTTCATCTTATATTAGACGCCTGGTCCAGAGATTTTCAGAAACGACAAAGTCACTTAAATCAAATCGCAGCCTCGTCGAAATCTCTCCGCTGATGAGACTTATAAAGCTGGATTTTTCATGCTCTTGTGAAATAAGAATTTGATCTACTATGTAGATGAACTGTAATGCCTCACACAGTATTTAACAAAATTCAAGCACGTAGTCTTGTACCTTTTTATCAAATTTTCAAGCACTTTTTTTGCTTTGGGTATGTAATGTTGTGATTCGTCTCTGGATGGTTTGGTTCAAGGCAAAGAACTCTTTGTTGAAATCCCTGTGGAGAAAATGAATGGGAAACAAGGTTCCAGAACCAAGGCTGTTCGTTGCTGCGTTCTATTGATATCAGAATCATGAACTCATTAACATATGAGCATTCTTATTTACATATCAGCATCTTTTTAGTAATCAGACGCTTTATACACAGAGGTTAGCCAATCATAACAGATGTTATTTACATATAGAAATCATAAACAGCTTGTTTAAGTCAATCGCTGCGTCTCAATTCGCATACTATCTGTCCTGAATAGTATTCGAAATTAGCATTAGTGTGTCCCAAATCGTAGTATGTTGAGTATTCCAAGTATATCCAATTAGATCCGAAGTGCAGATCCGTGCACGCTCTAACGGCTAATATTGCCCTGGATGAGGATTTGTTTAGAACTAAAAACACCAATAAAAAGTGTTTGAAAACTACAAACATGGCAGATGGTTAATAATCGGTATCTAATCTGATGAAAAGATATTTATTTAATGTTATCCACATTATATTTCATCTGCAAAAGCAATGTGAACTGTTATAAAGATATGTTTGGTCATTAACTTTTAAATGCATCATTATGCAAAAATATTATGAGGAAAGTCTCCGCATGAAAGACCCACGACTGGCAGATCAACGTGCAGCTACATTTCTCTCCGAAACAACTGGAAATGAAATGAAATTGAATGTGGATGATTTGAACTCTGACAAGATGATTGACAGGGCAGTTTAAACAGCGACAGGATGCAAGCAACAGAGCTGTCAGTTAAATACACAATTATGACGAAGTAGTATCTCCTGCTACACTTTTTCTTCACAAAAACAGTACATGCTTTTAGGGCATAGTATAAGTAGTAGTATAGTGAATAAGAAGGTGTAAAATGGTGATGATAAACCCAATCATGACCTCATTAATACACAGCCGGTACCTTTGTCCTGTTTAAGACGGACTCATTTCTGGCTGCAGTTGTCTCGATTACCCAGCATCCTTTGCGCTAAGTCTGCTCAGATAGCACTGTAGGTGTCCCAGTTTTTCCCTCCTCGAATGTAGAGCAGAGCCGACTTTTGCTGAACAGGATTTAATAGAGAACAAGCTCACATGCCCAACTTCACTGTAGTTTGGGTATTTTTCAAATGCTCTCATACTCTCTTAAGAGCAGAGTTCAGCGCAATTATGTACATAACTGTGGAGGAAGTTCACTATTATAGCTACAGTATCTTACATGCTGTGAATTTGACTTAATCGAAATGGCAGCTGTGTTATGAAACATTTTCCGTGAGGTTTACTTTTCTTAACAGTCTGTCTTGTTTCACCAGACACCATTCGGGACGGGTCTTGTCATTTCAATTTGATTCAACTTCAGTCTGTGATGGGGAGCAGAGTCTGGTTAGAGCCCGGAGATATGTTTCAGCTTGCTAATTTCATGGAAATCACTTTGTAGATTTTTCTGCTATGATAGCATCTGCAGATGAGTAATACAAGTCCCATGCTATCTCACGATTGCTCTGTTTATTTTATTCCATTTTCAGCTCTACTGTTTCTACCCTTCTTGCTAAGTCAAGCATTACTAGGACTGTTGTTCAGACTTGGAATTAGTACTAACTTCTAATACTAAATATTAAGGTTCAGTCCCATTTGTGTTACAGGTCTTGCTTTACTTGGGCTCTAAGCACCTACCTACCAGCCACCCATAAAACCCTAGCAACCAGCCAGAACACCCTATAGCATAGCATAGCAATGCTTTAAAAACATCTCAGAATGCCTTAGCAACATCCTGGAAACAGCCCTTTACCAACCACATAGAAACGCACTGAAAAGTCACAACATGCTAGTGATGTAGGAATACGCTAAAAACCACTTAGAACATCACAGTAGCAACCATGTTCACTAATAACACCCTAGCAACTGCATACACCTCAGAATACCTTAGCAACGCCTTGGAAACACGCCTATGTTACAAACCACATAGAAACACACTGAAAAGTAACAACATCCTAGCGATCACTTAGCAACGCCCTAGAAACCACCTAAAACATCATTGTAGTAACTGTATGCACTCAAAGCACCCTAGCGACCACCAAGCAACACCCTAGAAACCACCTAGAATATCATAGTAGCAACCATATGCACTATAGCAACAAGCTAAAGAACTCTGAACATCCTAGCAACAGCATAGCAATGCATTAAAAACTACTCTGAATGTTTTAGCAACACCCTGGAAACAACCTAGGGCTCTTTAGCAACCACATATAAATATAGTGAAGTCACAACACCATAGAAACCACCAAGAACATCACAGTAGCAAACATATGCACCCAGAAGACCCTAGCAATGCATTAAAAACAACTCTGCATGCCTTAGCAACGCTATGGAAACAATCCAAGGCCCGTTACCAACCACAAAGAAACGCACTGAAAAGTCACAACATCCTAGCGCCCACCTAGCAACTCTCTTGAAACCACCTAAAACACCCTAGAGACAGCAATGCCCTAGAATATCATAATAGCGACCATAAGCACTCAGAACATCATAGCAATGATCTTAAAATCTCTGAACACCCTAGCAACTGCATAGCAACACATTAAAAACAACTCAAAATGCCTTAGCAACACCCTGGAAACAATCCAGCGCTGCGTCCCAATTCGCATACTATCCATCCTAAATAGTATTTGAAAACAGAATTAATACGTCCCAAATCGTAGTATGTGTGATTCTGATGGTTAAGTAGAGAGGTTCAGATTAAGGGCTTGAGTGATCAATTATCAGTATTTAACCTGACTAAAAGATATTTATTTAATGTTATCCACATTATATTTCACCTGCAGCAGCATTGTGAACTTTTGTAATGATACGTTTGGCCATTAACTTTTAAATGCATCATCATATTTAAACCGCAAACACACGAGGAGTCTCTGCATTAAAGACCCACGACTGGCAGATCAACGTGCCGCTACATTTCTCTCGGTAGGAAATTAACCTCAATGTGGAGGATTTTAACTGATGATGATTGACAGGGCAGTTTAAACGGTGACGGGATGCACGTAACTAAGAGACCGAGTCCGTTAAAGATGACGAAGTAGTACGTCCCAAAGCTGGCATACTCTTCTGCTACACTTTTTCTTCACAAAAAGAGTACATACTTTTAGGTCGTAGTATAAGTAGGCGAATTGGGACATAGCACAGGGCTCTTTAGCAACCAAATATGAACATAGTGAAAAGTCACAAAACACTAGAAACTGTCTAGAACAACAGAGTAGCAACCATATGAACTCAAAACACCCTAGCAACCGAATAGCAGTGCCCTAAAAACGCTCAGAACACCATAGCAACAGCATTGTGGTAGCACCATTTGTACAGGCGAACAGTACTCACATTTTCTTTCAAAAATGTAAAAAAATTTCTTTATGACAGCATCTCTGCAGGCGAGTAATATAAGCCCCATCCTCTCCCTCTTTTTTCTTTTATTCTCTTTTCTGTTTCTGTCTCTCTCCCATTGTCTCCTCCCGCTCTAGGGATATCTCGGCAGAGAGAGGGCTTCCCTTTCATGTTGTCCGAGCTCAGATCTTTAAAAGGCCAGTGTCCCCAGACAGGGACCGGTTAAGTGTGAGCTCAGCGGGTTCCCGTGGCCCCTAAAGCACAGGTGCAAGAGTGCTGAGCCCCGGCCAGCCGTGAACTTCAAACGCCACTGGACTTTGCTGAATCCCAAAACAGTTCTGGCCCTTTCCAACAGCGTGTGTTTTCACTGATTTCCCATATGCGCTCTGCTTTTTCTCAGCTCTGAAATGTAGGAAGGACGTATGGTTACAGGAATGTCAACAGCATCGGTGTGAAATACCACAGAAAATAAATTTGACTCATCCGAAAACGTTACATTAGGGATGCACCGCTGCATCAGCTAATAATCAGGATCGGCCAATAAAAACAATTATTTTCACTATCGGCAATCACCTGATTGTTTAAAAACAGCTGATGATCAGGGCTGATTATACCCAGCAACACCCTAGAAACCACCTAGAACATCATAATAGTAACTGAATGCACTCAGAACACCCTAGCGACCACCTAGCAACACCCTAGAAACCACCTAGAACATAGTAATAGTAACTGTATGCACTCAAAACACTCTGTCTAGAAGTAACTGAATGCACTCAGAATTATTATAGCTACTAGCTGGTATACTGTATTATAGCTACAGTATCTTACATGCTGCAAATTTGACTTAATCGAAATGGCAGCTGCAACACCTGAAACCACCTAGGACGTCATAGTAGTAACTGTATGGACTCTGAACACCCTAGCTAGTATTAACAGTATGCATTTGGAACACCCTAGCTTGTAGTAACTGTATGCACTCGAAAAACCCTAGCGATCACCTAGCAACACCCTAGAAGCCACCTAGAACATCATAGTAGTAACTGTATGCACTCGGAACACCCTAGCTATTAGTAACTGTATGGACTCAAAACACCCTAGCTAGAAGTAACTAAATGCACTCAGAACACCCTAGCGACCACTTAGCAACACCTTAGAAACCACCTAAAATATCATAGTAGTAACTGTATGCACTCGAACACCCAAGCTAGTAGCAACTGTATTCACTCAGAATTCCCTAGCAACCACCAAGCAACGCCATAGAAACCACTTAGAACATCATAGTAGTAACTGTATGCACTATGAATACACTAGCGACCACCTAGCAACACCATGAAACTACCTGGATCATCATAGTAGTAACTGTATGCACTCGGAACAACCTAGCGACCACCTAGCAACACCCTAGAAACCACTTAGAATTTCATAGTAGCAACTATACTGCTGTCAGTCAAAAGGAGGTGGAAAATGTGTCAGACTGTATCTCATACTGTTTGTGAAAATGTGTTGATTTTAGGGCTGTCTACATAACAATAATGCATTAACAATAAAAAGCAGCTACATTAACGCAAGCTCAATTTGACCCTATGAATCACCCATAGTTCAAGCCAGGGTTGCCAGGTCTGTGTTTTTTCCCTACACCAAACATGATTTGTAGGGCCTTTTACTTGTGTTACTTTGTTACTTGTGATAAGAAACATAGTCTCAGCTTTCAAATTCTGTCCATTTTATCACGAAAGTTAAACAATAAATGGCATTTTGACTCTCTTAAATGTGACGTGGCATGTAGTCGGCGGGGAAAAAATGTAGTATTGGTGCATCTGTATTTTACAGTAATGCACTTGCAATGGGAGAAGATAAGACTAAGCTATCAGATTTTTTTGTGAGATAAGACTAAGTTGTCTAAGTCAACAGTTTATGACAGATTTCTAAATGATCTCTAAACTGTGTTTCATCTTAGAGCCCCAGTGTGTATTTTATTCTTTGTCTTTAAGCCAATGTATTGAAATTATTTCCTGTGCTAATCGATTATACTATGATAATTATGCCATCAGCTGTGCTAAAATGTTTTGAGCCTAAAATACTTTAAGTTAAAGCCACATGAGCGTCAGACCTCACATGAAGAGTTCAGTTAGTCGTACACTGCTCTGACTCTACAGAACATCTGTCAACATTACCGCGTCTCTGTCAACAATCCTATCAGTGCGGTGTTTAACCTAGCGTCTGTGGCTACATTGAAAAGGACCCGTCGAGGACTGATCGTGTGACTCGATACGTCCGTCAATACGGCAGGTAAACATATCAGTTATGTTGCCATAGCAGTCAGACTTCACGTCTCCCTCTGGGATCCAGTCCACGGTGGAATTTCAGACCGAGCCATTAAATACGGGCCGCATTAAAGGACTACCGACCGCATTGGCCGTGCCGCCTTTCATGCAGGGAATGCTGGGAAAGAGGTGGGCATATAATTAAGGGTCTGTGGACATTTTAGGAGACAGAGGAGCGATATTTACTCGTTCCGTTTGTGGGTAAGGGTGGAGTTGGGCTTGTGGCTCGGGGCTAACAGGAGCCAGGCTGCGGGTGCGAGAGGAAAGCTGCGGTGACGTACAGAAGACAGACAATCCTCTGGAGAAACAGGAGTTGTTAGATGAAGCATGGGAAGGCCTGCAGCGCCACACTCCTTGCCCTTACATACTGTATGATTACCATATTCATATATATTGTAGTATTTACATGATACTCAGGTTCTTTGATTTTCATACTTAGTAAATTACAAAAATGTACAAATGTAGTTTGTTTTTTGGGGGGAAAATCTAAATGTATTTTTTAAACAGTAGGGTAAGAAAATAATCTTGTTTTCCTTTAAATTAAGTTTATTTCAACAAATATTTCTTCTTGTTTTAAGCATTAAAAATACCCAAATTAAGTGAATTCATGCTTAAAACAAGAAAATCAAGAACAAGAAACGAGACAATATTTGTTTAGTCTATTTTTACCCATTTGGCAGATACTTTTTATTGTTTTAAGCATAAAAAAAAAAAAAAATTGTGAGTTTATGCCCTAAAATAAGAAAAATATCAGTCAATAGGTTAAGAAAATAATATTGTTTTCCTTTTAAATAAATTTGACGTTGACAGACATATTTTTTTTTTTTTATTTTTTATTAAAGTAAATCCGTTTTTTTGAGTAAACTCAAATTTTTCAGAAAACAAGCTGGGGCCATTTTTGGGGATTTCCGCCTGGATTTGGCCTACCCAAATTGAAAAGCTTCCCATATCCACATACAGTGATATTGCACTTATACCACTGTATATGGGAAGGGGGGAGGGGCAGGCGTAATATTCCTCCATTCAGAACTATTTGAATAAAAATATTTTCTAGTATTTTCTGGAATCTAGTGGAAACAGCCAAAACTGTCTGCAGGGTGCTAGAGCACACAGGGCCTGAGTTATATACTTTCAAAAATTAATTTATAACCAAAACCACTGTATGTGGGTATGGGAAGCTTTTCAATTTGGGTAGGCCAAATCCAGGCGGAAATGGTACCAGAGTAATTAAGTGTAAATAAGTTACTCTGTGTAAAAGAAATGCCAAAGTGATGCATATCTCCAGAAAGTAGAGACTCTTAGAGCTCCTCCACAGACATTTAAAATGTTAAGTATATACTTGATGATTTCATTCCCGGAAGTAATTTTGCTTCTCAAGTAAATGTATCTTGATTTAAGAAAGTGTCGATATTTGTACTGGAAAACAAGACAAAAATACTGAGTAAGAACTGTTTTTTTCTGTTTTTTTGCAGTGTGTTTGCTTTTCTAACTAGCCGTTTAGAGTGAATTTTGGATTAATTTTAGACAGTTTATTGACAGTGTATTTTAATGAAAAAATGATTCACTGATTCATTTGAATTCTCACTCATGTACTCTCGTAGTATTGTAGTGCATTATATTTTGTTGTGAAATATTTAGTTGAAGATTGTTGTCTTGATGTTTACTGATGTTTTTGATTCATAAATATATGCACTGATACATTTGGGTGACATTTATATTAGTGGGTTGTAGTGTTGCTAGCTACCTTTATAAAAGGTTATCTTGACTGTACTTTAGTAGTTCGTAGCTTGAGCTTCAAAGAATACCATACTACCATCATATTAATGAGTAAAAACACTACAACACTATGGTAATACTGTAGTACCTTCCTTCCTTTCCTTCATGCAGTGCAGTTTGATTGCGGCTAACTCATTTGTTAAGGGATTTGACTGCTGCCCTCCTTCTGGAATTGAATGTTTAATTACAGTGAATATACAAGATTGGTCATGACTTGTTGGAATTGAACATTTATAGCAGTGAAAGTGACCCCCTTGATGGGGTTTCAAGAGCGTGTCATTCTCTAGTATCATTACGTCTGTGGGGATCCGGGAGTCTGTGCCCTGCATATCGATGCCAGGCCAAATGTGCTCCATTATCTGCTAGAATAATACAACTGGGCTTGGGATGCGTCAGAGGCTCTGCGTCAGGATGCGCACATTTCTGCAGCATTAGAAGTGTTTTTCCCATTCATTTGCTCCATCGACATTTTAGAAAATCCAAAACCTTGAACCGAGATAAATCACAAAACGTTGATTTATAGCAAGCTTTAACTAATATTACTAGTTGATTAATCACAGCGCATTAAGACAAATATTATATTACAAGTTTTCTGAAATATTATGTTGAAATATGCAAATGAGGGATTTTCTAATTAAATATGCACTCATTTGCATAAACATCCAGAACAGAAATCTGGAACATTGGTTTGTTTCATTTTGGTGACACATTAGAGTTGAAGGTTTTTTCAGGGGATTATGGATTTCTGTTTTTATCGTGCCATAAATCAGAAAAATCACCATGTTTTTAGGAATAAAATGTTCTGTAAATGAGGCAAATATGAACAAACCCTCAGTAAACACCTTCAGAATATACTGTAGCTAGGAATAAAACTGTACATGTTGGTGCATGTAAGTGCTGCTGAAGTGGAGGAAAAAACTCACAACCTTGAAAGATATGTATTGTAATTAAAATAATGTATATTGCAATATTGTAATATTGTTATATTGCAAATAAGTGTAAATGTGTTTTGTTTTGTCTACTAGTCTGAAAGGAAGCAAAAATTGCAAAATTGATCAGTGCATAAAAAGAAGCTGACAGAAGACAGAGATATTATGAGTAGTGTAGTACTTCAAAGAAAACTAATTTGTTCACATTTGTGGCTTTTACAGAAGCATATATCATCACATAACTTCAGAGAAAGCTGTACAAGTTATCATTTAAAAAACTGTTTCTTTATTGAGTAAATAATTTTTTTTTATTGGAAAAATAGAGCAAGCATACAAACAGCTTCAGTTGCATCATGGGAAATGGATCGGCGCTCATCACGTGCCTCTCGAAACACGGCCGGTGCGCTGACTGCTTCTGCAGATGTGCTGAAAACAATGCCGCTTGTAGAACCGCCGTTCTCGTGTTTCTGCAGGTACCGCTGCTCAGACTCTCCTTCCAAAGGCCAGAAAGAGGGAGCGCTGATGAGAAAAGCAGAATGAGAGAAAGGGAGAGCAGAATGAGAAGTCAGACTATTTTTAGGTCACTGATCGTACCTGTGCCAAGCCTCTGGAGAAGCGAGTCCTGCTGTTCCTCTCAGGGTGTTCTCAGGCCCTGCTAACCCAGCGGTCGGTGCTGGTGAATGGGGGCCGCCCGCTGGAGGCTGGAGGTTGGAGGAAGGTTTCCCCCAACTGGTGGCCTCCTTTCTTGCGGCTCTCTGGAGGGAAGGGAGGTAATTATGCAGCGGGAATGAAACAGGAATATGGAGCTCTGTCTTTTTTTTTTTTACAGAATATGCTCCTCCGGCATCATATTCTGCCCTGAAGAAGAATGTGAGAGAGACTATGAGAGAATGCAAAACAGGGAAAATCAACTGAATTTTACCATATTAAAGGAATATTTCACCCAAAATGAAAATCCTGCCATCATTTACGCACTCTCATTTAATTCCAATCCAAACCTGTGTGACTTTCTTCTGTTAAACACAAAAGGAGAAATTACTCCCCTTTATTCATTTTATTTTATTTTGCTATCACTCTGCTTGTTTTTGCTTTGTGGCAGAGAGTAACTGTCTTTGAGTGTGTCACTGAATCATTCACTCAACTGATTTGTTCAAAAACAGATTAATTCAAGAATTATATAAGTGACGGTTTTTATGAGTGTGCCACTGAATCATTCACTCAATTGATTTGTTCAAACCATAGACTGTAAAAAAAATATGGACGTAGTGTCTGTGACGTCACCAGTAAGTTTTTGAATAGCATTTTTGAAGCGTAAAATCTGCCATCGCCATCTTGGCAGCACATCACAGCTTGTCACTCCTGGATAACTGCAAAGAGGCAGGACATAGGCGGAGCTGAGGTGACAAGATGACTAACAGAAAGCAGACAAACGGCTATCCACCTGTCACTCAAGTGGCCACTCCCTTAATTATGCAGAACTTTAAGGCTTTATATAATGTAAATGAATGAGTTATGAAATAATTCACCCCCCTCACAGTCGTCATGAAGGGCAAAATTAGCCGTATAGACCAAAACCACAATTTGTACCAGGCTGTAAACATGTTTTTTTCTGCTGTAAAGTTGGGCATTTTAACATGGAGCTCAATGAGATTCTGCTCCCTTCTGGAGCCGGTCTCTAGTGGCCAGTCGATGAACTGCAGTTTAAGTCACTTCCGTATTGGCTTCAACAGAAACTGGGGGAGGTTGCTGCTTGGTCATTGAGTCATTGAATCATTCACTCAACTGATTTGTTCAAGGATTACATAAGTGACTCATTTTATAAGCCACTGAATCATTCACTCAACTGATTTGTTCAAACACACAGAATCATTCAATAATTATACAAGTGACTGTTTTTCACTCAAGTGTACCTATAGAAAAATTATATTAATTATATTATTTAGCACTATAAAAGCATCATAAAAGTAGTCCATATGACTTGTATTGGTTGCTGTATTTCTGTTTTTATAAATCTTCTGAATTACAACTTTTTCCCCAACAAATTACAACTTATGTGTGAGGAAGAGCTCAATTTAAGTCACTATTCGCTAAAAATCTTCCATATAATGTATGCGTACAGTACATAATTTCTCATTTTGTGTTCCACAGAAGCAAAAGTCACACAGATTGGAGCGACATGAGCGCAAATATTAACCAGATTTGAATTATTACTTTAATGAATCATTGATTTGAAAACTGAAGGAGTGAATGAAGCTGACGGGACAGAAAGAGAAACTGAAGTGAATAGGATTGCGGAGGAATCGGGTCAAGGTCGGGGAGACAGGAAGAATGGAGAGTGAGAGAGCAGTCGAGCAGGAAGTGCAGACAGTGGAGATCGGAGGGAGGGTCTGGCATCGCTTCTTTTGTTGTGTTTTCATTCTGCTGCCTTTAACAAGTCTCATTTGGGGATCAGAGCAGGATTAGACGCTACAGGGGGGCATTTGATTGGTCTTGCCATGGATAAATGCTCCTCTCAGCGGGAGACAGGGGCAATAGCATGATGAAAACCCACTCTGAGCGCTGATAGACTAGCAAATACTCATTCTTTTGTTCAGCTAAAAGCACCGGAGAAGTCGCCCCACCACTCCACAGGGACAATATGTTAACACTTCACTGAAATGATGCACTTGACGCTCGTTGATAACCTAGCTTTGCATTGACTGTATTCATGCAACACAGCTGAAATCCTCACAGTGCTGCCGCTTTTGCGTTTTCATAAGTTTTGCATTGCAAAGAAAAGACGGGCAGAAAAAAAGATTTTTGTTTTTCGGTACAACCGGTTGATTCCAAACCAAAAAACAGCTATTAGAAGTGATCCACAAAAAAAAGATTTCTTATTCAGTATTAATAATGTAAAAATTGGCTTGAGAGGCAAAACTTTTTTTTTTTTTTTTTTTTTTTTTTTTTTACCCAGATGGCAGATGGTTTTTTTTAGGCATAAACTTCCCTAAATTTAATGAGGTTCATGCTTAAAACAAGAAGAAATATTTGCAAACTGGGTAGGAAAAATAAACTTTATTCAAGATACTTCCTCTAACTAGTGGTTTTTATATCTTCATCTCAACCTCATTTTTAGTGCAAAATATTGATTAGAAAAATGCTGTTTTGCAGTGAGGACGCCTCAGAAACGATCAGAGAAGTGCTGTTTACTCTGGCTGCGTGGAGCTTCTCTGCAGGCTGGTCATGTGGTGATGAGAGCCGCAGAAACAGTGGGGCGTTTGTCACGCCGTCCAGATGAAACGCGCCGGTAATGACACCAGGCGAGGGAATCAAACTGCTCCACCAGATCAGTCCAGAATCACGTCTAGCCTCTTTTTTTATATTATTATTAATGCACTCCGCAAATTACCAACGGCCCTCCAATTTGGCTTTAATTTAGATGTTGGATTACGTGTGATCTCTCCTGCAAATTCCGATGTCACGGTCATTGTCTGCCTATTAGAATTCAATTTGAGGAGTGGAGATGGTTTGAAACGTGATTATGTGCAGGAGAATTAAAGAGAACTCGGCGGATCAGAGGTGGGAATATTGCAGGAGAGGGTTTATTCCATGCTGTTCCATGCAGAGGGAGTTTTATAATGCCTGAAACCTGTATTGAAGACAGACTTTGAAAATAACAGCACATACGGACGGATTCAGTCTTGTTTAATGAAAGATCCTTCATGTTTGTTATGTTGGGGCAGAGAGTACTAGAGAATACTAGCTTCATTCAAAACCCTGGTGAGCTTAGCAGCTACATAGTAGTGGAGGTTTTTAATTTTGAATGTTTATTTTTTGTTTAATTTTTTTATTCGATTTTTAAATAATTGTTTTAAAATTTGGTAGTATCAATCAATATTGCATATACAGTATTTAGGATTTTTGTTGCTGGTTATTTTTTAGCTTTGGTTACTTTAGACATCATCTGGTGCTAATTTAAAGCAAAAAATAGACAATTCAGAAATACAACTCTGAGCTCTGATGGATGGATGGACAGACGGTTAGATAGAAACAGATGGAGACAGATAGATATGGATGGATGGATGGATAGAAACAGACAGATAGAACGATAGAGCAATAGATAGAATGATAGAACGATTGATAGATAGAAATGGATGGATGGATGGATGATGGACTGATAGATAGATAGATAGATAGATGGATGGATGGATGGATGGATGGATGGATGGACGGACGGACGAACTGATAGGGATGGATGGATGGATGGATGGATAGAAACAGACAGATAGAACGATAGAACAATAGATAGAATGATAGAACGATTGATAGATAGAAATGGATGGATGGATGACGGACTAATGGATGGATGGATGGATGGATGAATGGACGGACGGACGAACTGATAGGGATGGATGGATGGATGGATGGATGGATGGATGGATGGATGGATAGGTAGAAACAGACATATAGAATGATGGATGGATGGATGGATGGATGGACGGACGAACTGATAGGGATGGATGGATGGATGGATGGATGGATGGATGGATGGATGGATGGATGGATGGATGGATGGATGGATGGACGGACGAACTGATGGGGATGGATGGATGGATGGATGGATGGATGGATGGATGGATGGATGGATGGATGGATGGATGGATGGATAGGTAGAAACAGACATATAGAATGATGGATGGATGGATGGCAGACGGACAGACAGAATTAATCTCGGTCTTGAGATAAAAACATATAGTACCACAAAAATACATTATAACACGTCTGTTTTTTTCCTAACCAGAGCTTTTTCAAGAACTAATTGCATCCCAGAGGTCTTTTTCTTCTATAGGATTTTTTTTTCTTTTAGACATGTACATATCATATATTTTAGATTTTCATATTTTCATATTTTATATATATATAATAGAAGTGTGACCTCTGGGATACTGGTAAAGGATATGTGAATTTGCTTTACATTTTGACCAAATCAAATGAACAGTTTTCCATGTGCCTATTAGGCTATGCCTGAGAATGCTGTCTAGGTGGGCAGCTCACTAGGGTTTGGACGAGAACTAGTGTGAGTGTTTGTGTATGGCAGCTGACAGGAGGCCATCTCTTAGAGAAAGCAATTCTCCATTGAGCTGGACTCCTGGCCTTTATAGCAGTGTTGCTTGTGTGTGTGTGTGTGTGTGTGTGTGTGTGTGTACTTGTTTATGAGTGTGTGTGAAGGGTAAAGGACCTCCTGGAGTTGCTCAGGCCTTCTCATGTCAGCTGAAATTAGCTGGAGCAGCCTGTGCCAGTCCAAATAATAAGCTCCAGTGTCTGGAGGCGTCTTACAGCAGACCTCTTCACACGCCACAGCGGCCGCTCTCCTGTTGCGCCGCTCCGAGAGGTCGTTGCTCTTATTTTCCACGTGCACCCAGGGAATTGCGTCCGATATGGAAAAATCATGAAAATCATTTGCACTGCATCCAGTCATTCTGTCCCGCGGTAATGAGGATTTATGAGGTCAGACGGGTCGCAAATGCACAAGCAACAAATCGGCCAAAGCATCCATCATCTTTGAGAGCGCCACGTCAGCGCCTAAACCAGCGCATGCATGATTTCGATGATAGTTCATGAGTAATCAATAATTAAATCACAATTCGCTTATGCGTTTAAACTCGCCGTCTCTCTCAAAGCACGGTTTTTATTTTATCATCTCGCCCGTCTTTGTTCTCTGGCCCAGGCATTCAGAGCGCATTAAAATTTCATGCTGTCAATACAGCCGTATATTCTAATACACATGCGTGCAACTGGGGTGCTAACATGCCTATATGAATTATTAACTACGACAAATGACTTGTCACAGCATGTCTGGCAGCGTCCCATCACGTCTGCCGTGCTAACAGCCAGCATGAGCCTACAAGCATCCCGTGTGTCTCGCTAACGTCGCAATGTCAAACCGCAGGGACCTAAGCCATACGTGCTCATGCAGAGGTGCATGTTTTGAGGCATTTTAGCTTCGTTAAATATGACACAACAGTGCAGATTTCATGAAATTATAATACAAGTAAAAGTTGTGGAAGAAAAATCTCTTGATGAAGTTCGAATATCCGACTCTAGTCTCTAGTGAAACTCAAAGCTGTGCTGGAGCACGTTTTACTCATTTAATATGAATGCAACATTCGTTTACGAGTGTTCGGCCTCTCTTAAGGCTCCCGGAGCGAGACTGTATATTTGTTTAATGCTCTCTCTCGCCGGACTTAAACCACGCTTTATTCTGTCAGATCTTGCGATTGTTGACAAACCGCTCTCCTCAGAAAAGTTGCCCGTACATTGTAGTGATTAAAACAAGTCAAATCTCCTTCATTCCCTTTTCCAAGCGTCCCCCACCCCAGTAAATCCGAGAGATCTGCCGGTAATGATGGCTCTTAACATTCTTTTCCTTGGCTCTGAATGAGCCGAGCATTGTGGGATTAGAAGGGAGGGGTTGGGAGACTGGGCTTTTGGCTTTGTTTGATGTCTCTAGTGCAGATGGCAGCGAGTGAGCGCCGGGATAATGAAGCTCACTCCTCGAGCGGATCGTTAAATTCGCCGCTGTTTAAACACACCATGATTGTTGGGTGAAGTTACTGCGTTAAGTCATGAGTAGGGGGTTGTGTTTTTATTGTGGACAGACCACACAAGCCCTCAGTGGAGTAAAGACAGCATGCTCTAGTCGCTCCCTGTTCTCCGTTTTCCACAATTTGAGAGCAAAGCATCACAGGGTTGGTTATGTTTATGATTTAATTCATTACCTGTAAAACAATATCAATACCACACCCAATTAAACCCTGGTGGTCTCTTCACTTTAGCAGTGCTTGTTAGAGCAAATATCACTGTTGCTCATACATACTAGGTGGTAGTGATTTAAACAACCGCTCACACTCAATGTGTTGAACACCATGCATTTTTTGTCTAGCAGAGAATAAAACTGGCGAAATCCCAGTCGAACTCCATACCAACATGCTAATGCTACTTGGAACATCTTAGTGTGCCCACATAACATGATGAAAGCTAATTAAAGCAACCACCATAGCAATGTGCTAAAACAATTTTTGAACATATTAGCATCTGCATAGCATGCTAAAAGCTACACTGTACACATTTTCAAGCACATAGCATCATGCTAAAGCTATTTGTTAACACCTAACGTTACAAACTTTTTAAAATCTCAACAGCGAACTGGGAATTAGTGTAAATTATTCTTTGATTAGAGCTTTTATGTATTGTTTATCTACAGGCATGCTAAACATGGTTCTGTGTTTGATTTGGCTACTAGAGTAAAGCCAATGTTTAGTGTTCGTTTTGGGTTAATAGTTCTTGCGACAGATATTTGCCTATAATCGCTAGAGTCAACATTGTTTCTAATACTACCAAAGCACAGACTACCGGTAAAGGTAGTCTTTTTTTAAAGGTAAGGGGCATGACATTTCCGAAAACGTGCACTAGCCGGTTAGCGAATCACAGCACACTGGGCCAGCTAACCAATCTGAGCCCACTGCGTATTTCTGAGGGACCGGCTTCATAGAACCTGGAAACCATCAGACCGTTTTTACAAGGAGGGACAGAGCAGTGTAGAAACATGGGTAAAATATATAAAAAATAATGCAATTTTTTAAAAACAAAGCATGAACACATGTTACAGTGCACCCCACAAACACAATCAAGCCTTCGAAAGAATGTGTTTTACCACCCCTTTAAATGCTACACGAACACATTTTCAACAGCTTAAAAACATGCTAAAGCTATTTGGAACATCTTAACATCTGCATAAAAATGCTAAAACTACTTAAATCACCTTAGAAACTCCACTGCAACATGTTAAAAGCTACTTAAAACACCTTAGCAAATGTACTGAAACATGCTAAAGCTATTCGGAACATCTTAGCCATTGCATAACATGCTAAGCTACTTAAAACACCTTAGGAACTGCGCTGCAACATGTTAAAGCTATTCAGAAGATCCTAGTATCGGCATAACATGCTAAAAGCTACTTAAACACCTTAGCAACTGCACTGCAACATTTAAAAGCTATTCTGAAGATCCTAGCATCGGCATAACATGCTAAAAGCTACTTAAAACACCTTAGAAACTGCACTGCAACATTTAAAAGCTATTCTGAAGATCCTAGCATCGGCATAACATGCTAAAAGCTACTTAAAACACCTTAGAAACTGCACTGCAACATATTAAAGCTATTCTGAAGTACACAGTACAGATTTTCATGTGCATAGCATCATACTAAAGCTATTTGTGACATCTTAGTGTCCATATTATAAGCTAAAAGCTACTTAGAACACCTTAGCAATTACATAGCAACATGCTAAAGCTATTTGGGACATGGCCTCATGTTAAAAGCTGACACCTTTGCTGCTTTTGCAAGAGTAAGCACTGCTCACATCTTCAAAAAATGTAAAAATCTCGTTTTAATTTTTGCTGTAAATCGATAGAGTGGCAACGCATCACAAATGAGGATGTGTTCAGCATCAAACAAATGCAAAAGCTGTGTGTGTCAGACATGTTCAGCGGCCAGATCAAGTGTTTTATCAAATGTGAGGGAGGAGTGAGAGTAGCGAGGGCCGTTGCTGCCCGCAGGCAGGCCGCAGGACACGGTCTCGCAGGACCGAATAAAGACACGCTTTCATGTCATGACGAGCCAGAGCGTCTTGTTACTAGTAAGTACCAGCATGTGCCCTTCTGCTGTTTTAAACTGGATTTACACGCTAATCTTTATCTTATTAGTGGTGTTTGCTCATATTAGGGATAATGATTTTAACAAACCCCTAACCTTAAATAACTTCTGTGTCTGTGTGTGTGTGTGTGTGTGTGTGTGTGTGTGTGTGTGTGTGTGTGTGTGTCGTCCTGCAGCGTTTGTGCTCCAGACATTAGTGATGGGAAGTCAGATTCTTTTCCGTGAACTAGTCTTTACTTCCGGACAGTTTGTTTCAATGAATGATTCACCAGTTTGTTTATAAAATCACACAATATTGTCACATATATGCAATTATATTATTAAAGTACCCAGTAATGATGTGAAACTCTGATGTTTTACATGTCTAAAGCATATATAGTGAATAAAATTCTCTTAATCAACTCATCTTTTTACATAAACCTTGAGAAACCATAAAAAACCCTTTACCCTGTTGAAAAAAGCAGCATATGCTGGTTAGGTAGGCTATGTTTTGAAGCATGGCAGCTGGTTTGAGCTGGTTTATGCTGGTCCTGGACTGGAACTAGTTTCTTACGACCAGCACTTGACCATCTTAAACCAGCTGCCATGCTTCAAAACATACCTAACCAGCATATGCTGCTTTTTTCAACAGGGTAAAATGCCACACAAACACATTTTCAACAGCTTAAAAACATGCTAAAGCTATTTGGTGTTTGCTGGTGTTTGCTATATGCTGTTTTTTTTAACAGGGTAATTTCGCCCCTCATTCAAGTCATCTGATCGTTTGCAAATATGCTCGCATCAGCAGCTCATTGGTTCTTGGCGGACATGTCCGAGTCCGAACTGTTTCCTGATGACTTGAGAACTGTTGTAACCATTGACCGACTCTTGACTCGACAGAGAACTGCTAAGGACACAGCATTGGTATATAAACACAAGTCGTTTTGTCATTCTATGAGGATTAGCATCGAGGCTAATTTCTCCCACTCCTCCTCGAGGAATTGTCCGACGTGATAGTGTGTTTGGAGTTTCCTCCAGGGCAATAATACATAGAAAATCACCAAGCGCAGTAATTCGGCTCTCACAATGAAGCGCTGGTTTATCCAGCAGAGCAGCTTAGTCCTATTAATCTCTTGTAACCAAATAAAGTGTGCCCAGGCTACTCGTGGCGGCTGCCGGCTAAGGCCAAGGACTCGTGTCTTCTCTTTGGGTCATTACTAAGCTCGCACCCCCCAGGGCTCTCCATTTCCATTGCAGCTCCTCTGTTCCTCCGCTTCGCCGTGCTTCCCGACTCTCCACGGCTTATCGTTTGGAAGCAGATGTGTTGTGACAGTGGGCATTTTCCATTCGAGCTGCATCGTTATGACAGAGAGCAAAGCACTGCATGATCCAGGCAGGTCAAACCGTCGAATTCATCCCCTCGGTCTGGGCTCGTCTCCTCTAGACTCTGCTGATATGGAAAGCCGTTTCAACAGCCAATCGTGAAACACCTTCAAATCCTTCTCAGCAAAGCCTGCCCTGCACATTCAGGCTGTGTCCCAATTCACAAACTATATAGACTGCAAGATTAGTGCATCCCAAATCATAGTATGCTAAACTAGATTTTATTTTCAGAGGAAAATTTGAGTGGTGTTTGCTATGCAAAAGTCACCAGCATGGACACATCACACCAAGGACAATAACGATAATAGGGCCGTATGATTTTCATGATGCGGAAAACGTGGACAGAATCATGGAATTCAGTCATAAAAATGGAATATTCTGTATAATGTGGAATGTTTCATTTGATAAAACTATCATAAACATACAGAAACTTTAAGGTCATCACGGCAACCTGTCAAAATAAAAGTCCAGTTTAACTAGAAGAAATTGTGACAGAAATATACTACTGTTGTACAACAGAATGCAAGTATTAATGTAGTTGTAGTAATAGTAGTAGTAGTAGTGCGAATAATAATAATAATAATAATAATAATAGTAAAATTATTATTAAAACTTAATTTTATAAGCAATAATCAAAATTTTTCTTCCATGTTTTAACTTTAACAGTAAACCTCTGTTGTGCAGCCCTTTGCATGCGCATTAACCATTTCATGGTTAAATTTTTAAATATATATATTTTTTATTTAATTAAAAATCATTTAAAATACAGAATTTCTGAAAAACAACATTTCATAGGGCCCTATTATTGTAAAAAAATTTTTTAAAAAATGTGTTTTTATGAATTCTATTAATTATTAGACATGCTTTTGTTTACTAAAATTGAATTAAACCATTAAAATGGAATCCATAAAAATATAAAACGGAAAATGGAATTTGGTAAAAAAAAAAAAGAAAAAGAATTAAAAATGTATTAATAAAATAAAAAAAAAATGTATTTCATAGGGCCCTAAAAAATTCACTGTTAAAAATTCTGTTAAAAGTTCCATGATTTCAAATAATTAGACTTGATTTTGGATTAATAAAATATAATTTAACCATTAAAACAGAATTTAAATAAAAATAACTAAAATTTAATTTTGGGAAAAAATAAAACAGATTTCATATTAAACTCATTTAAATATAAAAGAATATCAGTCCACACCACAACTAAGGATAACAGCACAGAAAAATTATATGCAGCTGATGCGCGGTAAAAACCAATTCAAATCCATCCTGCTTTAAAGAGTTTGAGCATTTAAAGCAACAGATGCCAAAACTGCAGTGCTTGCTTCTAATAAAAAGCAGCTTCTTGCTGCTTTCCTGTAGCTCAAACAATAAGAGTGTGGCGCTAGCAACGCCAAGGTCATGGGTTCGATTCCCAGGGAAAGCAAGAACTGACAAAATGTAAAAATGTGTATCTTGAATGCAGTGTAAGTCGCTTTGGATAAAAGCGTCTGCCAAATGCATAAATGTAATAAACAGAACATTACTGTCCAACGGTGTGGATGCTAATATAGATTTCGACATCTTTATAGTTATCGTTCTTGGTGTGAACTGGGTTCTTCTGGGTTGTTGTCACAATGTTGATATATGGCTGCTAAAGAGTTCTTGACTTTTTTTTTGTTCAAGAATCACCACCAAGATATGCTAGGTTATTAGCCAGGGTGTAGCTATGCTAAATCACTTAGCAAACGCCACTAAATTATGCCAGGTAAGCAAGTATTCTTGTCGGCTAATTTTACTGGAACTATGTCTCAAAACTGTCATACTGTCATACAGTAGCAGTAGCAGAAATACATAGATTGCGATGCAGCCCCAGACTAGCAGTGACCTTTACAGCTGTTTTAAACCAATATCTGGAGTCTCAACATCACATGTGCCGCAGGACTAGGTGCTCTGAGCCCGTAGGGATTTGTGTAGAGCTTCAGAGCGCCAGACCATAGCTAAAACCTCTCGTGTCAACTCCGTGAATACACCCAACACTGAGCGAATGCGATGCTTTTGAAATCATATGTCTGGGGGTGGTAGCTTATCCTCTCCAATGTGAATGCACTGAATTCTGGCTTATCGTTCTGCACTGTAACACAGACGGATGCCGCTTCCCTCGCAGGCGATGAGCAGGGATCGCTGTTTGAACGATAATTACTCAATGGAACTGATTCAATTAATTGAGGCCAGGAGCAAAAACTGGAAAGATCGGAACAAATTAAATCATAATTATCAGCTACTTAGAAGAGGCCACACCTGAGTAATTTCAAATTAAGATAAGTGTATGTACATAGCAGTTGTCCTGCTGTAAGAAGCTGACACTATTAACACACGGCGTGCAATGCCAATCCAGTTTTGCAGTGGGTGAAATCATTCTGAGCTGGATCAAACGAACTGTTTCTGATGCTCAATGAACTTGAAAGAAATTCTATCCATTGCGCTGGGCTTTTTCTTCCTCTGAGAGTGTGAGTGTTAGTGCAGTGTGTGTTTGTTTGTTGAAACCGACAGTGTTTTACCACCAGTATAGTGTTACCCTACATTTAACCGCACTAATGTGGCGTCTATCAACTCGCTAAACCAGCACTTTGATTGAAACTGCTTCGAATGTGCCCACAAACACTGTGCATGTCTAATGCCTACTGCAGATTTACTATATACTGCAGTGTAATTCAGTTAGGCCTCGTTTACACTGTCAGTGAAATGTGACCCAATTCCGATTTTTTGCTCATATGTGACAGATCGGGTGTGCTCTGAACAGGAAAGATTCATTTGAATATTTCGAGATCGGTTTCAGGCCTCATTCATATGTGGATATAAATCAGATATGTGCCAATGCGACTGTCATGTAAACAGGCAGATCGGATTTTCTGAAGCATTGCGTGATGACCGCTTGACAGAACTCGTTGACTATCAGGTACACCGATGCACTGCTCATCCCAAACAGCTGCACCAATGTGCGATAGCCCACACCTGTTGCAAGCCACCAGAGATCTCATCATTGAAACTCGATTTCTGCACACTGACGAATGCTTTCATCACAACTAAAAGTGCAAATAAATAAGAGATTTGTTGACTATAACGGGAGTTTTTTCCTGAACTCAGTCACTGATAAACTCGCACTGTTTGATTGACAGCTCGATTCAAAGGGAATGTTCTTTGATCATTTTCTATATTTCTATATCATTTAAGCAGAGTTTTAAAAACAGATTATTTCAGTGGGCGGGGCTAAACATGCAGTGATGTAGAAGCAGGCGTTGATCTTCTTCTGTGGAGGCGGTGTTTAGCTACACTAGTACGTAATAAAGTGTATCATGGTGATGTTTGCCGAACTTCGCATATATTGCAGAGCTAGCATCAAGCATATTTCGCGTTCATCCATATTGGCTAGTGTGTGTTGCAAGAACCCCCTTTAAGCAGGCGCAATGTTTCAGATGGTAAACACATGAATCGGATGTGTGAAAAAACGCGGAAAAAACGCTGCAAAGGCAGAGCTACTAAGATCATCAAGGACTCTAATCACCCTGCAAACCCTCATTTCACGCTGCTGCCATCTGGTAAGCGCTTCCGAAGCCTGATGGCCAAAACTGAGAGACTCAGGAGGAGCTTCTTCCCCCAGGCCATCAGACTCCTGAACTCAGTCACTTAACACCACGTGACTTCACTTCAGGATATACATACTGTCATTGCACTGCACTTTCTGTTCTCGTTGTTACTGTGTAATAACCTGTTATAAACCTGTTTGCACATTATACTCTTTATACATTTGTTAACCACATATTTATAAGTCTACAGTTTACTCACTGCACAGTCTACTTCAATTATTTTATTCCACTTATTATTCTTATTTTTTTTTTATTTTTCTTCTACTTGACTTGATTATTTATAATTCTACAGATATATATATATATATATATATATATATATATATATATATATATATATATATATATATATATATATATATATATATATATATAGTACTTTTTTTATCCTATTTCTATTATAATTTCCTCCTTGTGTTTTTAACTGTGAATTTGCACTGTCCATGGAGCGGACCTGTTTACATTTCACTGCCGGTTGTATATTCTGTATATAACTGTGTATGTGACAAATAAAACTCTTGAATCTTGAATCTTGGATATGGGTCACAATTGAAAGAACGTGTGAACGGATGATCAAAAAAATAGAGATATAGGCAACAAATCAGAATTGGGCATCAAGACCTGCAGTTTAAACAAGGCCTTATTAGTGGTCGGTACAATTTCTTAAACACATTAATTTTACATGGAAATGCATGGAGATTTAAAAAGATAGTGTCATAAACAGATATTGTATATTAGTATGCTGTTCTGAGTTCAGCTTGTGTGTATGAAATTACATACTTTGCAAGTATGTACTGTATTTATTGTTACTGAAGTACAAACACATTCCCAGACATGCAACATGTGACATTGTTGCCAACCTTTTCCCTTAATTTTTGAATTCGACAGCTTTTCAGCTCTTTGTGGCCATGGGATAGTAAAGTTTCAGTTTCATTACAGAATCTCGACTAACTACTTTTTCATGAATACTGCCTACTTGGATGCACTGTTTTGAATGTTATTAATTTGTTGGACTGCTTTTTGTTTACTCAAAGGGATAGTTGACCCAAAAATGAAAATTCTGTCATCATTTACTCACCCTCAAGTTGTTCCAAACCTGTACGAGTTTCTGTTTGAACACAAAAGAATATATTTTGAAGAATGTCGAGGTTGCACATATTCTTCAAAATATCTTCTTTTGTGTTCAGCAGAAGAAAGAAACTCGTACAGGTCTGGAACAACTTGAGGGTGAGTAAATGATGACAGAATTTTCATTTTTGGGTGAACTATCCCTTTAAAGTAGGAAATAGACATATTGGGACTACTTTGGTTGTGTACTGCACATTTTGGCAAATGTAAAAGTGTAGAATCTGGTGTGCATGCGGCATACTCAGGGCTCAGCGGTGCAAGAATTTCACTCGCATTTGCAACTAAAAATAGATGTGTGCAAACTGTGAAATGTATTTAGGAGTGTGTTTGTGTGAATAAAAAGTAGGTCCTACAGGTCTTTAAACAGTCAAATTTAAGGCAAAGTCCCTTTCAAGGAAAGTCTGTTCACTCTGCGGCCATATTTGTGACGCCTCCAGGCAGCTATTTCTGGCAAAGTCATGTCCTATCTATTTGAACGGGGGAATCCTGGAAAACTGCTTTGCCGAACTCACAATTAAATAACACATCAAATCAGCAACAAAATCTGACATCAACTGTCCCATAAATGTTGTTTCTTGTGCTCAAATAGCGTTAAAAAGCTTTTTTCCCCCTTTTTTTTAGGCTAGACAAGCCAGTGCACTTGTGCAGTTGTATGCGTGAGTCTCAGGTTTCTATGGGAACCGGAGCTTCTAACTGCAGCTGCAGTGACGCAATGACTTTACCACTTTACCAATCAGCGATTGGCTCTTTTACTTTAGAAGGCAGGACTATCCCGCCATATTGTGCGTTGCAGTTTCTCCCATTCATGAGTAATATCAGTAAACGTCTTTCTATATCTACAGTTTTTGTTTAACCCCTAGAGGTTGACGGTCGCGCAGGCACAACCAACTCGCTTATTTTCTTATCAGTGCGAAAGAGACTCAAAACACACTGTTGATTTTGGTCATTCAGGCAAGTGTTATACATCATTATAATCTGTTAAGTTTTTACTTTTATTTGTCATAGAAGTCTTAAATATCATAAATGCTATACCTAAAGTTTTAATTGTCATTTTAAGAGATTTAAATTTGAGGACAGAAAAAAGGAATCGCAATATGGCTTAATGTGATTATTGGCGATGATTTAAATAAATATGTGTGCTGTGCGTTTAAAGTCAAACGTCCAACATGCTCGCGGTTTCACTGAATACTGTCAGACAATTGTTTATGATTTACTATTGATTAATTATGAAAGTGTTTATGGTGTTTGTATTAATATATGTTTTATATGAAGCAGTAAAGAGATGTCAAAATAAGAGTCCCGTGTATATTGGGCTTGTTATAAAACTTTTTCTGGTTATTATTGGTATTGAATTACAAAGTACAAACTAAAATGTATCTGGCACTTAATTCACTGTTTACAATATACATAAGTCCTTAATTATTACATAAATACATGTACATGTATTTTCATTGCACCCTAAAGTTCTTTATGTGCTCTTAAATTTTTCAAATTAGTGGTCCAGGGGAAAAAAACAAGTGTCAAGCCCTGATACTGCAGAAACAGTAGTACGTCATTTTGAATATAACCCCTCTCTCTTTCTTTGTATTTTCTGGAGGCTCTTGCACACATGCAGGAAAGCAGGTGGATGTTTTAGGACACAGCTTCGTTATGAAGCTCACTTGTGGTTTTTACCAATTCACTTCTCTGCCGAGCAGCGCAGCTGGGATCTTTAGCTCTGACGTAGACTAAGGTCACTCTCGTGCGTGTAGTAATTGTATTTTTCGGTGATTCCGGGTCAGTCTCCTGCAATCGGTGACATTCCAATAAACAAGGTGTCGTTCGGCCAAGCCATTGTTTCTCTGCGGTGTGGCTGGAGAAATTCCTTAATCTCCCGTCTGCAGCAGAGCTCAGGAGAAGAAAAATCGTGTTTTCCTTCCAAGAGCGAGCAAGAGAGCTTTGCCGGTCTGGCCTCCTTGCTGGCTGGAAACCGTAGCGCTGTCACAGCGCCCTGATTTACACCCCTGCTTTTCCTGCATTTTCTCTGCAGCCTCTTCAGTTCTTATCGTCTGTATGACCATGGTGAACTCAGCTCGTCTGGGCTGTTTTTCATTGCATTTGGTGACAAAAGCAAACAAAGGCCTTGCTGACCGCCTCGCTCACTGCAAAAGCAAAAACAGTGAAATTTAAATGTAATCTTTGAGTTTATTAAGTGACGTAACTCTGCCAGTTTATTAGGGTTTACTGTCTTCCCAAGTGTGTTTACATTCAGGCCAAAAAGCCGCAAGCCAGCAGCGGGAGTGGAATATATTTGGAGCTGAGATAGAGAGGGATAAATAATGCGGTGTTTGCAGGAGGCCTTCGCCACACACACACACCCGCGTCGCGTAAATCTCCCCCACTTTGCCGCACAAATAATCCTTCAAAGCCATCCTGAGGTTTTGGGGGAATGATTGGCTTTTGTATCGCCTCCCGCCGCCTTTTTCCTGCGAGCACCGGCGGCGCCTGCTTGCGCCGAGTCTATTCAGACTGCAGATCTGCAGCAGAACGTCACTATTAAATCACCACATTTAAGACGGCTGCCTCGACAAAGCCTTTCTCCACTTCTGAAAAGACCCGAGCCCGGCATATTGTCACGGATCGACTGACGCGCTTAACATTCCGACGCATTTCGGATTCCGTGCCATGTGCTGCTTCTGCAGGAAAAAGCAGGGCAGGAGGCTGCTGTGGCCGAGAGAGGGTTTGGTTTCAGGGTTAGTGGAGGAGCAGAGCAGCTCTCGTCTCTGATCTCAGAGCTGTATGAGGCCATGTGAGAGGCCATTGACACAGTAAAGAGAATAACATATGGGCAAAAAACAACAATACTGCAGTTTCTCTCAACAGCTGCTCACTGTACAGAACAGGGTCACATAGAGAGAAAATACACGCCGAGTTACAGTACAGGATATCTATCTATCTATCTATCTATCTATCTATCTATCTATCTATCTATCTATCTATCTATCTATCTATCTATCTATCTATCTATCTATCTATCTATCTATCTATCTATCTATCTATCTATCTATCTATCTATCTATCTATCTATCTATCTATCTATCTATCTATCTATCTATCTATCTATCTGTTGTTCTATCGTTCTATCCATCCATCCATCTACCGTTGTTCTAGCCATCCATCCATCCATCCATCCATCCATCCATCCATCCATCCATCCATTTATCCATCCATCCATACATCCATCCATCCATTGTTCTATCTTTCCATCCATCTATCCATCATCTATCTATCTATCTATCTATCTATCTATCTATCTATCTATCTATCTATCTATCTATCTATCTATCTATCTATCTATCTATCTATCTATCTATCTATCGTTCTATCTATCGTTCTATCGTTCTATCTATCGTTCTATCTATCATCCATCCATCTGCCGTCTATCCATCTATCCATCCATCCATCCATCCATCCCTCAGTGTTGAAAATATGTAGTGTTGCACATTCCTAGTACAGAAACAAAATAATAAGGGAGCGTTGGGTTTTTAAAAAGCTGTGCTCCTCTCTCCGTCCATTAGCCGACTATGTCTTAATGTCTGGAAAAGAAACAGCGACGTAGCAACAAATGTGTAATGAGCTTGACTTTTTCATCAGCAGCGAGCGTGTTTGAATTGCAGTCTGGGGGAATGTGCTATATTTGTGTGTAATAATGCGTGCCGGCCTACACCTGCAGTGTGTCTCTCTGCAGCCCTTAAATTTATGTGAAAGATTCATGCAAAATTATCTTTTCTCCCCCGGAAAAGCGCTGAAGGAGGCGCTCCGAGACACAAATGTTTTTCAGAACGGATTCTTATCAGACAATCGTCGCATAAATGTTTCAGCGCTATTTTCAAACGCACAATAATATCAGACATAATTTGAGCCGGCCCAGCATGCTTTGCAGTCATCAGGGGTTGTTTCCTTTGATCATTAATGTGCAATCCAAGGCATTTCAAAAGAGCTCCGAGCTTTTCACACCGCTGGAAATGGATGCTAACGAGGCTGCCGAGGAACGCGGTTGCGCTGCGGTAAACGCTAAAGAACTGTTAATTAGCGGATGCCTGCTAATAGGCCACGCTGTCACAGAATCCACAGTGCAAGCCGCCATCCTGTTTAGACCTGTTGTTTTTTTTTTGGGCCGTGATGCAAAACAAAACACTTCATTATGCGAGAAAACTGCACGTTATTCAGCCTGAACCGTATCCTCTATAATTGCATTGTGCTTGGCGAAGATGCACTAACATGCAGTGATATTCCAAACGGGCCGTGCTTTGATGCAATCCTGAAATATGCATAGGCTTGTTGGCTGAGGTGATGTAAAGAGCCATATTTCCGCCCCTTTGGGCCTGAATGGGCTAGATCTTTCAGTTACACTTAGTAAGTAGATAATTTAGCTCTCATTAAACGTGGAAACAGGGCCGTTTGCCACATTGTGCTGATGCCAAGCCTTCAGAAAACGCAGAGAAAGGAGCCTTTCTGTTTTGAGAAGGACATGAAACGCTGCACGGTAGAGATGCCTCGCGTTTCCAGCCCTGTCCGTCCCCGGGGACCGAGACTCATTAGCACTTGACTTCAGAGCAGCCCAGTCCTGCTTCTTGGGCTCTCAGATGTGGATAGAAGATGCCGGACTGAGGGGCCGTGGCCGCTTTCCATCCCCTCCTTCTCCAATGCTGTCTCGCTATCCCATCATCCCCTACTGTTTGTTCAGTTTGACTGACAGCTGGTTGAAGTTCAAGGCACTGGGAATACTCCTCTGCTCCGGCACTGAGAGGATGACAAAAGATAAATGTGATAAAACTTTTAGTGCCTGGCCGATCAGAAGGTTCTTTCGGTACTCAAATGTTGCTCATATTTGTAATGTTATGCAATCTTAGTCCTATATAATATTTATTGGAAAGGCCAGGTGAATGTGTGGTTGTAAAGGCTCTATCATCCATCTATCGTTTGTTCTATTGTTTGTTCTATCCATCTATCATTCTGTCTATCTATCGTTCTATCTATCCATCCATTCATCGTTCTATCATCCATCCATCCATCCATCGTTCTATCATGTATCCATCCATCCATCCATCTATTGTTCATTCGTTCTATCTATCGTTCTATCCATCCATCGTTCTATCTATCCATCATCCATCGTTCTATCATCTATCTATCTATTGATCGTTCGTTCTTTCTATAGTTCGTTCTGTCTGTCACTTTATCTATCTATCCATCTATCGTTCTATCCATCCATACATACATACATCCAATTATCTATCTATCTGTCTATGTCTCTGTCTGTCTGTCTGTCTGTCATTATATCTATTGTTCCGTCCGTCCGTCCATCCGTCCGTCCGTCCATCCATCCATCATTATATATATCATCCACCATCCATCGTTCTATTTATCTTTCATTCTATCTATTCATCCATCCATTGTTCTATCTATCTATCTATCTATCTATCTATCTATCTATCTATCTATCTATCTATCTATCTATCTATCTATCTATCTATCTATCTATCTATCTATTGTTCTATCTATCGTTCTATCGTTCCGTCTAATTTATCTAATTGGTCCCAACTATTTACTAGTTTATGTAGTACTTTTTATGTGGTGCATAAGCATGTTACATTATTATTATTATTATTATTATTATTAATAATATATTAATATTATCACCATTAATTGAATTGATTTCTTCATCTTATTTTATACACTTATAGTTTTATAGGACAAATTATTATATAGGTAGGTTGTAATATTGTTTAAATTTGTTAATTTATTCGTTTATTTAATAGTTTTTATAAATGAACAGTGTATTTTACAGTCTACAGTACACCGCTCTATGCTGGACTGTAGATACAGTATCAGTGGAGTATACTGAAGGAAACACTGTAAGAGTAGTTTAGTACAGTGTCCTGTCCACTGCATGATCATATATATTTACCAGCGGCATTGTGTTTATGTTGCTCACAGTCCAGAGACTTCTATTAGCCCGAAGCTGAAAACATTGGAGGGACTGTAGCTGTGACTCGTTTGTGCTCAGATGATCGAATCAAAGCTGGTGTATTATATGGCCTGAGAGTCTCACAGTGTACATGTACGCTAGCAGCCTCTCTGTCCCTCATATATATTGTATAGGATGAAAGGAATGGAAGTTCAAAGTCGTCTTATTAGGACTCATGTGCTTTATTCTTTCAGCACATGATGCCTGGAGAAAGACGCGTGTGTGCAGCATATATAACGCTGATCTGTGGCCTGATATCTTACAATGTTCATATGTCAGTATGTTATAGTGTTCTTAGTGTTTTCAGCAATACTATGCAGTTTCATTACATTTTAATACACTAAAATGATGTCTAATCAACCAAATTCATTCAACTTTAACAATATATTAATATTTTAAGAGTTGTAGGGCCTATGAAATTCTGTGTTGTCTCTTAATTTTTTTCTTAATTCTTTATGATTTCATAAAAAATTTCAAATGATTATGATATGATTTCATATCAAAATGTAGTAATAATAAATGCATTAAACTTTAACAAACTTTTATGTTTTAAAATAAATTAAAACTTGTACGGTATATGTGTGATTTTGTGCAATATTCCTGGTTGAATTTGTGTACTAAAAAGCTAAAACTTAAAGGGGTGGTTGATTGCCCCTTTTTACAAGATGTAAAATAAGTCTCCGATGTCCCCAGAGTGTGTATGTGAAGTTTTAGCTCAAAATACCCCACAGATCATTTTTATAGCATGTTAAAAATGTCACTTTTTGAGGGTGAGGAAAAACGTGCCGTTTTTGTGTGTCACTTTAAATGCAAACGAGCTGCTGCTCATGGGGCGGAGCTTCAAGAACTCCAGTTAGCAGCTCTGATAACCTCATGCAGACGGGGTAATGAAACTGTTCAGCCTGTTCAATGTTCAAACCGGAGTCGGACAATGATGGAGAGACTCAAGAAGAAGAGACAACATGTAGAATGAGACAGGACGTTTCTGAATGGATGTGGATGTGGAGTTAACTATCTTCAAGTCATTGATTAGCATATTCTGTCATGATAATCTCCCCGACTTTGTTGCGTGTTCCCGGGGGCGGGGTTTATGTAAATTTCAGGGTTAGTGATGTCACTAACCCGTGAAAAAGCATGTTGTAGTCCCTACCAGCCGTTTGTTGTAGTCCTTAAAAAAAGTAATTTCTATAAAAGAAAATATCTCCCTTTGCTTTGAACTTTGCAGATGCTCAAACAGCAACATTACACACTCACTAAAGTTAAAAAAGTCAAATCTTAATCAACCACCCCTTTAAACAAATAAACATGACAACAACAGGGATATTATCGTTAACTAAAACTAAAGCTGATATCAAATACAATATAAAATATAAGTTGAAAAACTTGAACTAATCAAAAATGAGAAATGTTGCCTTTAAGTTGAAGCACTACGATTATTAATTGGTAATAAATAAAAACAAAAACTTAAAAATAAAAATAAATTAAGCATACATAGCAATAAAAACTAAAATAGAATCTCAATGATACTAAAATAACACTGAACTCTCCACGATACATTGTCTGCGTCACATGACACTTTCTTTCCGTGTGTCCCTCCCCCATCCTGCAGAGGTCGTTTATGAAAGCCTTGATTGACAGCCTAATTACCCAGTACAGCGTGAGCTCTCTGCCGTAGGTGCGGCCCACAGGATCGAGAGGGACGGACGGATGGATGGATGGATGAAGGAGGAGAATTTGTCCTCTCTCCGTCCATCCGGGCTGTCAGGGGACCGCCAAGTGTGTTTACACGCTCAAAACAGCCGGGCAAATGGCCCAGGCAATCAAGTGCACAGATAAAATGGAAACAAATAATAGGCAAGGAGAGGAGGATTGCGCCCGTCCACTGGGGCGGATAAGACAAATATGGGCCGGTGATTGACCGGTGCATTCAGGCCAGGTCTAGCAGGCTTTGTTTGCTCTCGTTCAGGGAGTGATGGGCTTTAACTAGACAGCTGCGAGAGGCCGGCGCATCCGCTCCGAGTGGCAGTGCCACATTCAGCTGTTCCCTCTCAAAGACAAAAAGAGGTCACATTCCTCAAGGACGGACGGACGGACGGACGGCGCGACCGTCTTCCTCGCAGGGATATTTTTGCCAAGTCTGGCAGTGCTGGCGCCTCCGCTGCCGATGCCAAGAATTTATCTTTAACCACCTGTTTAGTGATTTATTTCGGTTTTATGATAATTACTCTTGCATGTTGTAATTAAGGAGTAAGCCGTGACATTAAACAGGCTAAACCGCATCCTCGCAGAATGTATCGATCTGCAGATAAATTAAAAAGCAGCTTTAGTCCTTTCATAACGCTTTCTATTTGCTTGTTGGACTCTGAAATTACTTTAAGAGGTTCAAGAGAATATAAATTATGCAATCATAAATAAATTTCATATGAAAGTTATTTTTTATTCAGCAAGGATACATTAAATTGATCAAACACGACAGTAAAGACCTTTATAATGTTACAACGTATTTTTATGTCAAATAGAATATGAAGCAGCACAACTGTTTTCAACATTAATAATAATCATAAATGTGTGTTGATCATCAGATCCTCATCTGAGAATGATCAGTGAAGGATCATGTGACACTGAAGACTGGAGTAATGATGATAAATTCAGCTTTGATCACAGGAATAAATCACACTTTACTGTATATTCACACAGAACACAGTGATTTAAAATTGTAATAATATTTCACATTATTACTGTTTTTACTGTATTTTTTTATCACATAAATACAGCCTTGGTGAGCAGAAGAGACTTCTTTCGACTATTGAATGGTAGTGAGTGTACTTTCCCTCCAGAAGGTTCATAATTTCAACCAAACAGCCGTTGTTGCTTAGTTGATTAAAAATATTTTATGCAAGAACTAAAATATGGTAAGAATTTCATTAAAAATGATCAATAATCATTATATATTTTAACTAAAACCTTTTTATGATATGTAAAATGACTCTTTCGTAAACATTTTTGAGTTTTATGACTCAAAGTAAATGAATCAGATTTGAATCACTGAAATGAATCTTTTTTTCACTTTATTGCGTTTTATGTTTAATGTATAAATCATTTTATAATATAATTTTAGATTGAAATGCATCGTCGCAGTCGTATCTCCATATTTTGTCTTTTCCCCCATAAATCATTACTATTGGTCAGCCTTTATGTCTGTCTGTGGATTTTGCAAACCAATGAAACGTATTAAAAAGAGCTTGTGACTAAACCTTGTAACTCCACTGGATCCTCAAACTTTCGGTCAAAACTCAAAACTCAATGGTGAATGAAGTGCCGCACACAGTTTGGAGCGTCTCTGCTTGTTTGCAATGCAATGGTAAATAAAGTACCGCGTGTTCTTTACTCTACAAACACTATATATATAAAGACTAATGTTTTATGTGTTTGAGGAGCGCAGAAGAGTGTCTTAGTCTAGCATCTGTCATCGAGTCACAGCCAATACTGTCTTAAACAGCCTGTGTGAAGCACTTCATCTTTAATAACATGAGATTCTGGCCAAATGACAGAAAAACTGAGCGGCCACATACTGCAGCTACTGTAAACTTTACAACCTGTAAGATGATGAAAACATAATGTGATTCACCGTTCTAATGACGCTTTGTCTGACATTCACTGCTCAAAAAACTGAAAATACCATTTCAGTCTTTCTACTTCAGAATTTCACATTTAATGCAGTCACATGTGTCTCTTATTTGAAATTATTTGTAAAACGTACTACCAATAAATCCTACAGCAATTTTTAAATCTATGCAATAAAGCATTGCAAATGAGTACAGCACATGTTGTCTCAGTAGTGTCTCAGTACGGCTGTAATGAGAAGGCTGTTCCGGGCGTACATCTGAAGATAAACGGTGCTATCGGTCATTTCATCTCTTTGCACGTCCACGTTCTATTGATTGAAGCTTCTTGTCAAAATCCAACAAGTAAAAGGTGAATCCCTCGTCACAAATCCGTTTCACATCCCTCTCACAATTCAATCAATGCTGAAAGCTCTCGCTCCCTTCAGTCAGAAGATCTTCCGCTCTTAAAGAAATAGATGAAGCTCCTGTCATTCTCTCTCCCTCATGTCATTCCAAATGCTTCAAAGAAACACAAAAGGAGTTATTTAGCAGATTCACCTTAGATTTCAGATTTGAAATGACAGTAAATGATTTTTGGATGAACTATTCCTCTGAACTTTAGTGAAGTTTTAGTTTTCTTTCTCTTTGTTTGGCGCATCTGTTCCCTTCTGCTGACCTCAGATCAGTTCCTCAGTCTTCTGAAAGCTCTCAGATGGGGTTTGAGAGTTTAGACGGAGCGTGGGTTGGTGGTCCAGGCCTGTCAGTGTGATGATGTGTTGTGCGCCGCAGTAATTCAGAACGCAGCCGACATTATTAATGCTCCATGAAACCATGCTGGGGTTTTGAGACACAGGCCAGAAATGGAAGAAAAAAAGAAGAAAAAAAAAGCACAGAATGGTTTGCCAAACACAGTTTCTTTCATATGTTGGTATGTCCTGTTGGAAACAGGGCAGAACATATTATTTTAAATTAATAATAATAATAATTTTTTTACATTTAGGTTTAGTTTTTATATTTATATTTTTACTGTTTTCTATTATTTCATTATTTCATTTTATTTTACTTGTTTATATATATGTTTTTATTTCACATATTTGTTTTCTTTTAATTCTTCATAACACTGTCTGGACTTTTGATATTTTTGTATTTTTATTTTATATTATTTTACAGTATTTTTCATTTTATTTTTTATTTATTTCATTATTTTATACATTTCTTTTTATTTTATTTTAACTTTACTTATTTATATTTTATTTTATTTTACATATTTGTTTTCTTTTTATTTGTTTACGTCTCTGGAATTTTATGTATTTTTTATTTTATATTATTTTATATTATTTTTCTTTCTTTTTTTTTTTTGATAAATTTCATTTTATTTAAATTGTTTTGTTTTTATTTTATTTTGCATGTGTTATCTTTTTATTTGTTTACATCACTGTCTGCATCATTTTATATTATTTTATAGTATATTTTTATTTATTTACATTTACATTTATGCATTTGGCAGACGCTTTTATCCAAAGCGACTTTCATTGCATTCAAGGTACACATTTTTACATTTTGTCAGTTCTTGCTTTCCCTGGGAAAGCATTTTTTTATTATTTCATTGTTTTATATATTTCATTTTATTTTATTTAAATGTTCTTGTTTATATATTTTTTTTATTTTATTTCACATATTTGTTTACATCACTGTCTGGCATTTTTATGCATTTTTATTTTTTATTTAATTTAATTTTTCCTACACTCACCTAAAGGATTATTAGGAGCACCATACTAATACTGTGTTTGACCCCCTTTCGCCTTCAGAACTCCCTTAATTCTACGTGGCATTGATTCAACAAGGTGCTGAAAGCATTCTTTAGAAATGTTGGCCCATATTGATAGGATAGCATCTTGCAGTTGATGGAGATTTGTGGGATGCACATCCAGGGCACGAAGCTCCCGTTCTACCACATCCCAAAGATGCTCTATTGGGTTGAGATCTGGTGACTGTGGGGGCCATTTTAGTACAGTGAACTCATTGTCATGTTCAAGAAACCAATTTGAAATGATTCGAGCTTTGTGACATGGTGCATTATCCTGCTGGAAGTAGCCATCAGAGAATGGGTACATGGTGGTCATAAAGGGATGGACATGGTCAGAAACAATGCTCAGGTAGGCCGTGGCATTTAAACGATGCCCAATTGGCACTAAGGGGCCTAAAGTGTGCCAAGAAAACATCCCCCACACCATTACACCACCACCACCAGCCTGCACAGTGGTAACAAGGCATGATGGATCCATGTTCTCATTCTGTTTACGCCAAATTCTGACTCTACCATCTGAATGTCTCAACAGAAATCGAGACTCATCAGACCAGGCAACATTTTTCATGTCTTCAACTGTCCAATTTTGGTGAGCTCGTGCAAATTGTAGCCTCTTTTTCCTATTTGTAGTGGAGATGAGTGGTACCCGGTGGGGTCTTCTGCTGTTGTAGCCCATCCGCCTCAAGGTTGTGCGTGTTGTGGCTTCACAAATGCTTTGCTGCATACCTCGGTTGTAACGAGTGGTTATTTCAGTCAAAGTTGCTCTTCTATCAGCTTGAATCAGTCGGCCCATTCTCCTCTGAACTCTAGCATCAACAAGGCATTTTCGCCCACAGGACTGCCGCATACTGGATGTTTTTCCCTTTTCACACCATTCTTTGTAAACCCTAGAAATGGTTGTGCGTGAAAATCCCAGTAAGTGAGCAGATTGTGAAATACTCAGACCGGCCCGTCTGGCACCAACAACCATGCCACGCTCAAAATTGCTTAAATCACCTTTCTTTCCCATTCTGACATTCAGTTTGGAGTTCAGGAGATTGTCTGGACCAGGACCACACCCCTAAATGCATTGAAGCAACTGCCATGTGTTTGGTTGATTAGATAATTGCATTAATGAGAAATTGAACAGGTGTTCCTAATAATCCTTTAGGTGAGTGTATAAGAATTTGTTCACATTACTGTTTGACATGGTATACTACTTGCTATTGCTATCTGATGTCAAGTGATATTAGGAGCAGCGAAGATGTTTATTCTAGACAGCATTTTAATTGACAAAAATATATATCCCCCTCTCGTTGTCATTTTAATTGTGTACTCTCTCCAGAAGAGAAGGTACACTCTAAGAAATGCTGGGTTAAAAACAACCCAAGTTGGGTTGAAAATAGACTAACCCAGCGATTGGGTTGTTTTAAGCAAACATTTAACCCAACTGCTGGGTTAAAACAACCCATTTACTGGGTTAAAACAACCCAATCGCTGGGTTAGTCCATTTTCAACCCAACTTGGTTTGTTTTTAACCCAGCATTTTTTAGAGTCTACCTTTTAAAGGCATATAAATGCATCTAGGCTAGATATGATTCCCAGTCTCTCTGTGGACGAGCTTGTGTTTGTGTTGAGATGTGCAGGTATTACTGCATTAGCCTCCGCTCTGTGTGATCACTTTCTAGACGGCTCATTTCACTGGCTTTTCCAGCCCAGTCAGCAAACGCTTCCACTCGGTAAATGATCCTCTTCCGCATTAAACAGCATCAGTGGCATTATCTCCCTCTCCGTAAGCGCCATTTAGTCTAAACAAGCATCTCTGAAACAGCATAGATAAAACGTAGCTCTGTCCACATCGGTGCCTGTATAAAAACTCACCGCATTTGAATGTAAATCCCTGAAATGTGCAAATGTAAATAAAGGAAATGGCATTTATATTTGACATAGATGTGGCCGTGTTTAGTTAAGTTTGTTATGTCTCCCCGGTGACATTATAAATTCAGCTTCTTTTTATTTCTCGTGCTGCAGAGGTCGATTTCGCAGCCACAAGGGAGATTCTGTAATTGCGGCTGATGGTTGTATGACATTTCAGGCATCTTCCGATTGGCTTGGGCGTCCGAAAGGCCTCGTCTAATTGCTGCAAATTCCTCCATTCTAAATGAACTTGAGGCTGTCAGCGAGACCCGAGGCGGGAGACTATCATCCCATCAACCCGTGTTTTTGTTTCGGCCAGAAATTCTGTGTGTGTGTGCGTGTGTGTTTGTGTGTCTCGACTTCAGAGAAACATTTGATTCTGTCGTTGCAGTTAATGAGCATGTACATTACAACCATAAATGAAAGGAAAAGCCCATTTTAGACTTCATTTGCAGCCTGTCACACCAGCGATGGTACGGAAAGACCGGCGATGTCTCGCTCTGCACATTTCATCTTCTGCTGGGGAGCGACTCGCGTGTCCAGCTGGGCGCTGTAATTAATCTGAAGTCCCCCTGCAGAACGTCAATACGCGTTGAACGTGTTTTCAGGCCACTCGGTGCGCTTTTGTCTTTCCGATGAGGAGAATTAGTGAGAATGTGTCAGGTGAGGGACGCGTAAAGGTCATTCTCTTCTTCCTGTGTCACTTTTATAAAGCTTGTTAAAGCAGAAGCTCGTTCAGAGCTCCAGCTTTCACTCTACTCTACTTTTCACATTCAATATACTGTCCTTCATAGTCATTTTCCTGCTTGCAATTTAAAAATGCAAAGACGTTTTGCACCTTAGAACAGCATTCTGCATTTAGTATTAAAAAACTCTTTTAAAACAGGCAATGCTTTCCAGATGATGTGCTCTTTCTGGAACTGTACGTGTCCTTAATGGCTTTAAAACACTTAGATAATGGACGTAAAAAGAAAATAATAGCTTGTTCGGTGGATTTATAATGGCAATAAATGCTGTTTATGATTTATACCCCCAGGAAACGTTGTGACATCACATTGACCGTACAGTAGAAGTCATCTCTGGATTTGGCTGATGTTATCGCATGATGATGTGCCAAAGAAACTGACCATGTGATCCTTTCGCTTGTTTGATTTACTCTAAAAGCCGTCACCATCCTCAATGTACCGGCGCCAGTTGGGTGATAGGTTAGTCACTAATGCTCTTAAATCATAAAGTCTGCCCCTCTTTTCTGTATGTAGGTGTGACGTCGGTCTTCCCGATGGGTCTTTATCAGGTCCTCAGTGCCACTGAAATTGGATTATCAGCCTGGCTGGGTGACTAAACACCATTGAATAAAGTTCAGGCCGAATCCAGACATGACCTCACAACACCCAAACTATTACACCGCTGCGCTGACCCAGATGCTTTATATTCGCTTTATCACTTCATGTTTTCAAAAAAAGAGATGAAATAGAAAGAGCAGGGAACGTTTAGCCTACAGACGGGTTTGTTTCCACCATAAATCATTTACATTTATTCATTTAGCAGATGCTTTTATCCAAAGCTACTTACAATGCAACAAGTGAACTGCCCTTATTATGCTATTGTAAAGGTTCCAAATTGTGTTTTGGGCTCTCCTACAACAGATTTACATGCATCAAAGGTCAAAAACACTTTAAATGTTAAATTTTCTCATAATATTCAGCACACTGTAATATCACCTCATTTCTCTCAGTGTTTGAAACGATTCGATAAAGCATTCAGTCTCTCTAAACCCCTCCTTTTCTGAGAGCCTGCTCTGATTGGTCAGACGGCCCAGTCTGTTGTGATTGGTCTACTCTGCTCTGATTGGTCAGAGGGCCCAGTCTGTTGTGATTGGTCTACTCTGCTCTGATTGGTCAGACGGCCCAGTCTGTTGTGATTGGTCTACTCTGCTCTGATTGGTCAGACGGCCCTGTCTGTTGTGATTGGTCTACTCTGCTCTGATTGGTCAGAGGGCCCAGTCTGTTGTGATTGGTCTACTCTGCTCTGATTGGTCAGACGGCCCAGTCTGTTGTGATTGGTCTACTCTGCTCTGATTGGTCAGACGGCCCAGTCTGTTTTGATTGGTCTACTCTGCTCTGATTGGTCAGACGGCCCAGTCTGTTTTGATTGGTCTCCTCTGCTCTGATTGGTCAGACGGCCCAGTCTGTTGTGATTGGTCTACTGTGCTGTGATTGGTCAGACGGCCCAGTCTGTTTTGATTGGTCTACTCTGCTCTGATTGGTCAGACGGCCCAGTCTGTTTTGATTGGTCTCCTCTGCTCTGATTGGTCAGACGGCCCAGTCTGTTGTGATTGGTCTACTCTGCTCTGATTGGTCAGAGGGCCCAGTCTGCTGTGATTGGTCTACTCTGCTCTGATTGGTCAGACGGCCCAGTCTGTTGTGATTGGTCTACTCTGCTCTGATTGGTCAGACGGCCCAGTCTGTTGTGATTGGTCTACTGTGCTGTGATTGGTCAGAGGGCCCAGTCTGTTGTGATTGGTCTACTCTGCTCTGATTGGTCAGACGGCCCAGTCTGTTGTGATTGGTCTACTCTGCTCTGATTGGTCTACTCTGCTCTGAATGGTCAGATGGCCCAGTCTGTTGTGATTGGTCTACTCTGCTCTGATTGGTCTACTCTGCTCTGATTGGTCAGATGGCCTAGTCTGTTGTGATTAGTCTACCACTTGCAGCACGTGTCGGAAACCAAACGCCCATTACCATATCTGAATTTCAGCTCCAGATCTTTCTCAGTACTTTATACACAGTGATACGAACAGTAACAATGGTGTCGTTTTTACTGTATCGATTCCAGTGCAAGTCTCAACTACAGTGTTGAGGGTGGGGCAAAGTTGACGTTCTTCGTGGGCGCCAATGCACATTTGTTACAAACTTATTTAGGTTTGGGCAGGAAGTGAGTCTAGATCTAGAGGCAGTTCAGAATCGTTTCTTTCTTTTGCAGGACAATAACTCCATTTATCTGCACTTTGATCTTTGAAAGTTTGCAGACCTCTTACATTCACAAACAGCTATATTACACTACATGAAAGATAATATCCGAAAAGCATAGTTGAGGAGGCAATAACATGAGAAGTGCAAGTAGTACAAAGTTTAAAATACTGTACAAGCTGCAACAAGGATGGATATAAGAAATAATGATAGCATAGAAGTTAAAAGTTAACTGATGCTCCCTAATATTAGCCGGTTTAATTTCAGATTCCTGCCTGTCAGTGTTTGAAGTTCGTCTGAGAGTCTGCGCTAATGTCAGGCTGGGCACGCAGCGTACCGGCACCCCCGATGATCTCTCATCAGCGCTCCCTAGAGGGATGGTTTGATTTCAATTAGGGAGCGAAGCGTTATCAGGCCCCTACCTCGAGCACGGCAATAATTAGGATCTGACGGGCCGCTCTGCATGCATAACGACGGGAAGAGAGCACTGTGCAAAACCTCCAAGTTTCATTACCGTCAGAGGAAGCGGCTTCCGTGCTGACATCAGCAGAGCCTGCTGTGTTGTCAGCACACTAGCGTTCTCTTCTCATCTGCGCTTCAGCCACAAAGACTCTTTGAATGGAGTTCTTGTCAGCCTGGAGGCCGGCGGTCTGAATCACACGAGAAAACCGGAGCGTTAATGGTGCCGTCTAAAGCCGTGCTATCTGTATCTGTCATCTGCCTCTGAAAGGGAGGCTCCCAACGCGATGCACTTTTTTTCAGAGTTATTATGCAGACAAGACACTTTTTGCACAGATAAAACCCTCACTTCAAGGTGGTTATTATTTTGCTTCAGGAACATCATCATAAGGGAACTCCAGCTTTTTGGTAAGACATCTGAGTGGGATCATTGCTCATGCAGATGTTTTTGTGATTATCACCGGTTCGGTGAGAGGCTGTTGGAAGAGACATGTACATTTCCCAGATTGTATACCATTGACCCATAATGGACAAACAATCCTTTGCTGATTTGAAGCCAACTATAAATTGTGTCTTTGGCTCCCATAAATAGAACAGATTTTTTTTACACCAAAACTAAGTGTCTGTGTATTGTAGTGTGTAACGTGCCCCTAATGAGCATTAAAGCCTTTAAAATCTCTTCTTCACTGGCAAATCAGTCTCAGTTTGCTGCCGGCCATCAGTGCAGATGGAGAGGGCTGGTAGCGCGATGGGCGGCATTGGTTTGTCTTCGTACGACTCCCACAGCTGGTGACCTTCATCAGTTCCTCTCTGCTAAAATCGCAGCGCTGGATCTCGGCCCCCAGCGCTCACTTCTCTTATGCATCTCACATCGCAATTATGTATGTACCTGCCAGCACTGTCTCTCCGCACGCATCCATCCCCTTTCTTGCTCTCTCTATTCATCCCGCCCTTCACGCGACCATTAGTGCCAACAGCTTAGCGGGTTGTCCCGGAGCAAGGTGACACGGCACCAGGAAGTCCAGCCCTGGACTCCATTAGCGCCAGCATTCCCGGCCTCCATCCATCCGTATGGCACTCATTTGTGTTAACCATACCAAGTGCATGCCTATTAGTTTCTGCTGCCCACAGGACACAAAAAACACTAATGAGATCTCCGTTGTTCCTCGTATAAAGCAATGAGATTGAATGCAGGACAAACTGACACTTTTGTTGAAGTCAGATTTTCCTCCTGCTAAAAAGTAATCTCATTATGTCTCATATAGGATCTCAATTTTGATCAAATTTGCCAAGACTCATAAAAAGCAATGCAATTAAATGCAGCGCTAACCTAACAATTCTCCTTGTTCTCAGATTCGCAGTCTGCAATCGAAAGTCAGAGATCTCAGTTAAAGCAATGAGATTGAATGCAGAACAGATTGACACTTTTGTTGGTCAGATTTTTTGATAAAAAGTAATCTAATTATGTCTCATATTCTCAAAGAATTTCATATCAAGTCTCAGTTTTGCTCAAATTTGACACAAGTCATAAACAGCAATACGATTAGATGAGAGGCTTCTAAGGTAAGTTTATGAGATCTAAAAATGGTCTCAAATAGTTTTTCCATTCTTGATAAGATGGAATATAACAATGCAATTCAATGCGAAGCAAATTGAGATTTTTACTTTTTTACTAAGATAATTTTAAGAGATATATTTATGGATTCCCAAACCTGCAATCTCAATAGGAACTTCCCATCAAATTTTCCCAGGTCCAAATGATCTGATTAATTACCCACGTTTATTTTAAGCTCTATACTATAGCCTCATTTGTGTCATTTTTATTTCTCCTCAGGAATTGTAAGACAAACTCAACTAAGATCTCCATTAAAGATGTTCTGCTTATTTTCCATGTTCATCTTTCTTTAGTGTGTAAGGTTTCACAGCCTTGCAGCACCAGTGTCTACTCAGAGTCTGATTAATTGCTCAGTTCCCAGAGTGCCGTAGTGAACTTGAGTGTGCTTGAACGCTGGCAGATGGTGGAAATTCAAGTGGAATTCAAGGAAGTCTAGGACTGAGAGGCGTGCGAATCTGCGCTTCCCAAATCGAGCACACTCCGATGGTTTTCCTTTAACAACCGGCAGAGCTTTAGATGTGTGTTTGTGTGTGTCCGATTCCCTGATGTCCTGATGTCAACCGCGCATGTCCGTACGCACACATTCCTATAGCACCATTACACACGAGCAGAGTGATGAATTACTTTTAATAAAGCAAACACAGTTGTTTCGTGTCCAGATCAATCTTTCTCTCAGTTGCCATGCCAGCCATTGTCACAAGTAATTGCCTAAACCCCTCGTCGTGTGAAATAGGGCTCTTTCGGAAGAAAGCTGAACTTGCTGCGGCCTCAATTTCCTACTCCAGTGCACTCTGCGCTGCAGCGGCGAGCCGCAGGGGACAGCTTGGCTGGATGCTATCGTTACCATGATAGTGCCGCCCATCCAGCGCAGCTCCTCGCACACGCTGAGGTGACATTCCCAGGTGCTTTTCTCCTTTCGAGCAAGCGGGATACTGTCACGTCATGTGTGCATCTCAGGCCGCGGTCCTGGACCGGGTCAGGTGACATGGAGTCTCCAGCTGGCATGAAGGCACACTAATTTGTCTCCTTTAAAATGCTTGCAAAAGCAACCATGAGCAGATTAATGACGTTTGATTAGCTTCCCACAGGAATCCAGATTAATATTCATGCAGATTAGCCCTGTTATTTTAGGCTGCGCCTTCATGCTATGAACAGTTGGTGACGGCAGTTTCAATTAAGGTTTGTTGTTTGCTTTGTCGTGTCTTAATCTCACTGCAGGCGGACTCTAAAAACTGGCTACCTTTAATCAGATCAGAAGTGTAACGGACTGTGTGAGCCAGTTGCGTGTAGAGATTTTTATGATCAATACAGATGATTTTTCTGGCCAATAACCAATATTTGGAACAACTTTTTAAAGCAGATGATTAAATGATTACTTTTCCAGTATAAATAATTAGTTTATAAATTATAAAAATAATAATTAGTGTTATTGTTTAACCAAATTATGAATTTTAATAATAATAATAATTTAAACCATATTATTAATTGTAATGTTTTATAGCAATAAAAATAGTCTAATAATAAATATGACTTTAAATAATAATAATAATAATACATTACTAAAAATTATATAAATAATATTATAATTATCATCAGTAGTAGTAGTAGTATTAAACCTAAAAATATTTTAATAAGTATTGATTTTAGTGATATTAATATTCTGTAGCTATAAACATTCCATAAATATTACTTTTAATAATTTTAATAAATTAAATGATACATGTTTAGAATTAGTAGTAGTAATGGTGGTGGTATTAAAATAATAATAAATATTTTACAAATAAATATTGCTTTTAGTGATATTATTAATATTCTATAGCTATAAACATTTTAATAAATATTACTTTTAATAATTTTAATAAATTATTGTATGCCTTATTAGTGCTAGTAGATTAGATTCAACGTTATTGTCATTGTGCAGAGGACAAGTACAGAGACAATGAAATGCAGTTTGCGTCTAACCAGAAGTGCAAAAGTGCAATGTTATACATAAAGTATGTGACAGTAGTATATAGTTGGTTTACTGAAGGTGGTTTAGAGTAATATAAATTAAATATAAATATGAATAAATAAATGTAACATAATAAATATATAATATGAGCAATGAATGAACAACATATACGGATATGCAATGTAATAAGAGTAATGAAGATATATACAGTGTATTAACATAATATATTATAAGGAAAAAAAACAGAAAAACAGAATAAAATGGATATCAATATGAATCATATAGACGGTGTGTATGTTCAGTTATGTGCAGTGTGGTAACAGTACCATTGTAGAGCAGAAACGGTAACATTATAATGGCTTAGTTGGTGGGTAGTAGTAATGGTGGTGGGGATATTCAAATAATTAAATTATTTTAATAACAAATATTGCTTTTAGTGATTATTAGTTGTTATTAGTCATATTTAATTATTATTATTATTATTGTTATTATTAAATCAATAAAAATAATAAATATTAATTGTGAGACTATTGATGTTTATTATTATTATTATTTGTATTTCATCAGTTATTGGTGGGTTGGAGAAAGTGTCTTTATATTTCTTTTCTTCTGGAATAATGTGCAGTGTTAAATCCTTCACAGTAAGACTGAGAATGTGCATTAAGACAATAAATGCGACTATTTTGATTTCATGTTGACTTTAACTGAAGGTGCCCGTTGCTGCTGTACCTCTTTCAGCCTGTGGCTAATGACAACTCTCACAAATTGCACTTTTAAAAAACTGGAAGTAGGGAAAACTGGGTCGACCCTTGGGAATGCTTTTCATGGCAGACAAATGTCATCCGAGCAAGTAAGACCTGTTCTGTTGACTGACTAAAAACTTAGAGTCTATGAAGAACTTAGTTAAATTAGCGGTTCTATATTTATACCACTGCATGTGTTGCGAATTAGTCTGTATTTGTCTGGTAATCGCATGGGAGATCTGAGCGTGAGCATTCCAGGCTAGCTGGAAACAGAGCTGCTGGACAATAACCAGCCATGAGGGGCGAATTTAAAAGCCTGTCCCAGTTCTCTCTCATCTAGCAGCATTTTTCCCTCTCTCTCCTGCGCTAACGCTCTCGTCCAGATCGGTTGTTTACGTGTTAGTGGACGTACAAGCTAAACATCTGCTATTTTAGTGTCCCTCGGTTTCCTGTTTCTCAGTGTCACTCAAGTTCAGTTTAGCATTCTGTGTTTGTAATCATCTCACAGACGGCCATGTTGTCCGTGTGCTTTGGGTTCATAACTCCTTATATGTAGCGAATCCGAGTAAATTATGGCTTAGCTAATATTCCACATTTAGACAGAGACCTCATCATCTTAGCAAATAAATTCCAATCAATAAACCAGATTTTTATATTTGTCACAATGCTAAGGTGTTTACCAGGGCATTGCTATGTTCTTACTATGGCATTTGTTAACGTGTTGTTACCATTGTTACTAGGGCACCAGGATGTTGTTTGCGGGTTGCTGTGTGGTTGCAAGTGTGTTCTGGGTGATTTTTAGCATGTTGCTATGAGCGGTTCCTCTAGGTGTATAATAATGTTTCTTTGGGGTTTCTATGGTGTTCTGGGAGGTTAATACATTACTTTGGGGTTGCTAGGGTGTTCTGTGTGGTTCTTCATACATTGCTATTAGGTTTCTATACTGAACGTTAATGTTGTTCTGGGAGGTTAATACATGGCTGTGGTGCTGCTAGGATGTTCTGGGAGGTTAATACATGGCTGTGGTGTTGCTAGGGTGTTCTGGGAGGTTAATACATTGCTATTGTGTTGCTAGGGTGTTCTGGGTGGTTGTTATGTGTTCCTGTGTGATTTCAACAGTGTTCTGAGTGATAGCACTTTGCTATGAGGTTACAAGGTTCTTCTGGGTGATCAATACGTTGCTATGGGGTTGCTAGGGTGTTCTGGTTGGTTGTTAGGACATTGCTATGGGTTGCTAGGGTGTTTTAGGTTGTTGTTAATATGTTTCTGTGTGATTTCAACAGTGTTCTGAGTGATAGTTAGCACATTGAAATGAGGTTACTAGGTTCTTCTGGGTGATTAATACATTGCTATGGGGTAGCTAGGGTGTTCTGGTGGTTGTTAGTACATTGCTATGAGGTTGCTAGGGTGTTTTAGGTTGTTGTTAATATGTTTCTGTGTGATTTCAACAGTGTTCTGAGTGATAGCACTTTGCTATGAGGTTACTAGGTTCTTCTGGGTGATTAATACATTGCTATGGGGTAGCTAGGGTGTTCTGGTGGTTGTTAGTACATTGCTATGAGGTTGCTAGGGTGTTTTAGGTTGTTGTTAATATGTTTCTGTGTGATTTCAACAGTGTTCTGAGTGATAGCACTTTGCTATGAGGTTACTAGGTTCTTCTGGGTAATTAATACGTTGCTATGGGGTAGCTAGGGTGTTCTGGTTGTTGTTAGGACATTGCTATGAGGTTGCTAGGGTGTTTTAGGTTGTTGTTGATATGTTTCTGTGTGATTTCAACCGTGATCTGAGTGATAGTTAGCACGTTGAAATGAGGTTACTAGTTTCTTCTGGGTGAATAATACGTTGCTATGGGGTAGCTAGGATGTTCTGGGTGGTTGTTAGGACATTGCTATGAGGTTGCTAGGGTGTTTTAGGCTGTTGTTAATATGTTTCTGTGTGATTTCAAGAGTGTTCTGAGTGATAGCATTTTGCTATGAGGTTACTAGGGTCTTCTGAGTGGTTAATACATTGCTATGGGGTAGCTAGGGTGTTCTGGTGGTTAGGACATTGCTATGGGGTTAAATCTTGTTAAATCTTTCTGTGTGATTTCAACAGTGTTCTGGGAGGTTAATACATGGCTGTGGTGCTGCTAGGATGTTCTGGGAGGTTAATACATGGCTGTGGTGTTGCTAGGGTGTTCTGGGAGGTTAATACATTGCTATTGTGTTGCTAGGGTGTTCTGGGTGGTTGTTATGTGTTCCTGTGTGATTTCAACAGTGTTCTGAGTGATAGCACTTTGCTATGAGGTTACAAGGTTCTTCTGGGTGATCAATACGTTGCTATGGGGTTGCTAGGGTGTTCTGGTTGGTTGTTAGGACATTGCTATGGGTTGCTAGGGTGTTTTAGGTTGTTGTTAATATGTTTCTGTGTGATTTCAACAGTGTTCTGAGTGATAGTTAGCACATTGAAATGAGGTTACTAGGTTCTTCTGGGTGATTAATACATTGCTATGGGGTAGCTAGGGTGTTCTGGTGGTTGTTAGTACATTGCTATGAGGTTGCTAGGGTGTTTTAGGTTGTTGTTAATATGTTTCTGTGTGATTTCAACAGTGTTCTGAGTGATAGCACTTTGCTATGAGGTTACTAGGTTCTTCTGGGTGATTAATATGTTGCTATGGGGTAGCTAGGGTGTTCTGGTGGTTGTTAGTACATTGCTATGAGGTTGCTAGGGTGTTTTAGGTTGTTGTTAATATGTTTCTGTGTGATTTCAACTGTTCTGAGTGATAGCACTTTTCTATGAGGTTACTAGGTTCTTCTGGGTAATTAATACGTTGCTATGGGGTAGCTAGGGTGTTCTGGTTGTTGTTAGGACATTGCTATGAGGTTGCTAGGGTGTTTTAGGTTGTTGTTGATATGTTTCTGTGTGATTTCAACCGTGATCTGAGTGATAGTTAGCACGTTGAAATGAGGTTACTAGTTTCTTCTGGGTGAATAATACGTTGCTATGGGGTAGCTAGGATGTTCTGGGTGGTTGTTAGGACATTGCTATGAGGTTGCTAGGGTGTTTTAGGCTGTTGTTAATATGTTTCTGTGTGATTTCAATAGTGTTCTGAGTGATAGCATTTTGCTATGAGGTTACTAGGTTCTTCTGAGTGGTTAATACATTGCTATGGGGTAGCTAGGGTGTTCTGGTGGTTAGGACATTGCTATGGGGTTAAATCTTGTTAAATCTTTCTGTGTGATTTCAACAGTGTTCTGAGTGATAGTTAGCACGTTGAAATGAGGTTACTAGGATCTTCTGGGTGAGTAATACGTTGCTATGGGGTTGCTAGGGTGTTTTAGGCTGTTGTTAATATGTTTCTGTGTGATTTCAATAGTGTTCTGAGTGATAGCACTTTGCTATGAGGTTACTAGGTTCTTCTGAGTGGTTAATATGTTGCTATGGGGTAGCTAGGGTGTTCTGGTGGTTAGGACATTGCTATGGGGTTAAATCTTGTTAAATCTTTCTGTGTGATTTCAACAGTGTTCTGAGTGATAGTTAGCACGTTGAAATGAGGTTACTAGGATCTTCTAGGTGATTAATACGTTGCTATGGGGTTGCTAGGGTGCTTTAGGTTGTGGTTAGTATGTTTCTGTTTGATTTCAACAGTGTTCTGAGTAATAGCACGTTAATGAGGTTATTAGGTTATTCTGGGTGGTTAATACCTTGTTATGTGGTTGCCTACTAGGGTGTTTTAGGTTGTTGTTAATAGGTTTCTGTGTGATTTCATCAGTGTTCTGAGTGATAGTTAGCACGTTGCTATAACGTTGCTAGGGTTTGGCTTTCTGGAGTCCTGTTAGTGTGTTACTAGGGTGTTCTGAATTACTTACTGACCCAGTTTTGGTTGTTTTAGCATCTACCAGGTGAGTCTGAGTGCTAAAAAGAATTATTCATGTTCGTTGCATAAATAGTGTGTCAAAGGGGAATTTGTTTGAATCCCTTACATCAAGCATGAGCAGTAGCGCTTTGACTGACTCTAATGCAAGTGTGAGTGTAGTGATTGTTTAAAATACTAATCCTGTGAGCGGCTCCATGAGATTTGGTGCTGATTGTTTTATAATGAAATCTAATTAATGTTAATAAAGTGGATGAGAAGTGAGACGGCATACTGTATGCGAGATTTGCGCTTTGTGATTGGCTCGATGACTTCACAGAAATGCCTGCAGGCTTTTTCCTTTTGAAGGAATGTGTGCTGCGTCTCGACGTCGGCGTTCGGAGTTGAGATAAAAGTGAGCGGATCTCACCCGATCTGTTTCGGCTCATATCATAGCGCTGCTGATGTAGCTCTCTTGGCCCTCTAAAGTCTTTTTAATTCCCACATTTATGTTTAATACAGAATTCATTTTTAACTACATCTGCTGATGCATTGCAGGAAGATGCACTGTAAAGCATCACAGAAAGATTTCCATGAATATGATTGAAAGCATGAAACGAGCGATTTTTGCTTCTTTAATGAGGCGTTCATATGAAGCAGATTTAAGTCCTACATGTTTTAAGATGATCTTATTTAATAAGGCTGGGTGAAAAAATATAGATTTTTATGATTTTTATTGATGAATGAACAGAACATTGTAATAAATTGCAATAAGCTTTGTGCGTAATTACTTTTGATATTATATATTTTGTGGCGTGAAAGGTTGTAGCGCCAAAGAATCAAGTGGCACATGAATAGATAATCTCGTCCACTTCAATACTAGTTATAGCACCAAATAAACATGAATGAACATCAGAAGGTATGTTGAAAGATACAGAACTGCTTACCAAAATCATGTCTCATTTACCTCAGAAAAGCCATTCACTGACCATAAACTTGTTAGTCAGCCTTTTGCTAAATATATGCACCATACACATTCATTATGTATTACTGTTCTTCAGTATTTAATGTATGTTTGAATAAATCTGTCAAGTTTTTATGACAGCCAGAATTTAAATTTTTAAATAAAAAATTAAAAATTCTAGTAGAAACATAATTATGTAATTATAAATTTAGTATTATAACTTATTAGGCTATAAACAACTTCCTTTAAGTGTTTGTATACAAATCAGTTCATTTTAACCTTATACCAATATTATAGTAATGTAGTAGCAACTGACTCCATGTATAGTTTTCAGCATTAGTTGAGATTTTTTCCTTGTCATGTACTGATATACATCCAAATGAATCAATATCAAATTGAATCAGAATCGAATCCAGCCCTATTATTTAACATTAACCGTAGTGTACTTTCTTCTCTTCTGAGCATGTTGCATTTTTTGAAGGTGAACCATCTGAGAAGGTAACGTAGGGACGGTCACCGTGCAACCTGCGTCTCGTTCCCAAGGGAATTTGTGAAGGAAAAGAAGGTTAACATGCAACATGACGCACTTCTGCGGAGCGCTGCACGCTCTCCTGATTTACTCTGCACGAACAGAGCTCTTGAGAAACAAGCTTGAAAAGTTGGCACTTCTCTGAGAAACTTCTCACCAGATGTCAGAGTCTTACTCTGTGATGCATCAATCGCCGCACACACTTTGATGGTTGCATCATACGTTGCATTTTTGTAGCACTTCCCCACTTATGCCAGACAGTGTTGGCATAGCCACCATCTGGCCTTGATTAATGCATTTAACAATCAATAAGTGAAGCATCTGCTAATCTGCAAAGCTCCACTCAGCCATAGTCAGTGCATTATGAACACGCTTATTACCCATAAACCCTAGATTCGAAGATCAGAACATGCCATTGAGTAATCCAGAGCGCTTTGATTTCCACATCAGGCGTACTGGATTTCTGAGTTGATGCGCGTGCTCGCTCTGAGGCTGATTCCACAGACAGGTGTGATTACAATAGTTGGTTTCATCGGCGCGTTTGTGTCCATCATTGTGCAGCACGAGGAAGTTGTGACGGGCGGTGAATGCAGAATGCGCTGCATTGATTACGGTCCTGAAGTGTGACCTTTTTCCGGCGCATCCCTTCACAGTTTGATGCGGATCGACGGTCGATGGAACGCGTGTGATTGCACAGTAAATGTGTTTTGGCCACCAGCTGAGATATAGCTGGATATGAATGTCTCATTTTTTTGTCTCTAACTTCAGTATAAAGAAATGTTGTGAGGAGTAACTAGACAAAAATAAACATGCTGCTAACTTAACTAGTTTTAGTAGAGCGACAGTAGTTTTAAGTTGGTCAATATTGGTCAAAAGGCTCGATTTCTGGGTTTTTTGTTTGTTTTTTGTCTTTGCTATGCACAATGTGAGCCGAGCACTCCTAAACTCTTGCGTCTGATTCATTTTAATGAATCATTACTGAATCATATGATTCATTTACAATTCATGTAATTGAACTAGTTTAAATAAACGATTCACTGATTCATTCCAGTCAAATATTTTGTTAAATGCTGCTATTTGTCATTGTTTTAAATTTTTATAATTGTTATTCTGAGTTTATTTGTAAAGTGTAACATTTAAATTAAGTTATAATTGCTTGAATATAAAAAAATTGATCATCAAAATTTAGTGTAGCTACATCTTATAACTTTTTTTATTGAAAGATTAACTTGACGTTAAATTATGAGTATCTAGTAAAACATTCAAGATTTAGTTAGGGATGCACCGATATGAAAATTTTTGGCTGATACCGATAATTTTTTATATTTGAAAGCTGATAACCGATATATTGGCCGATAAATCTAAATATAATATTTCAGAGTCTGATTACAAAAACAAAAGTCTCAGCATTAAAAGCCATGTCCCAAACACACAATTATGATGTTCTTGTTATAATTTTATGTAGTCTATATGACAGACTTGCGCTGCTCGTGTTGCTCTGAACTGTATTTTCCTCTTTTGAAGTGATTCCAATCATATTTCAAGCAATTCATACCCATCATGATGAACAGTGCGTATCTATTAATAATAATACAATCGGCTTTAATATATCAGACAAATGTTCTTATCAGGCCGATAACATTAAAATTGAATATATAGCGCTTGATACCGATATGGTGGCTTATATATCGTACATCCCTAGTTTTAGTCTATTTTTCTCACTAGACATGGACTTGTGTGTCATCTGCTGTACTTTCGTCCATTAGGACAGTAAAGCAGCTGTTGTCATCCCCAGTTGTATCTTTGTGGTCATTACATCACATGCGCCTGGTCATTACCACCATAAAGCACATCACTGGACAAGTTAGTCATTAAATACCTGTACAATTGTGCCATAATGAAGTTTTTCAGCCTATAATTATTTGGTTTTCTTTGTACTTTGTGTAAGTCAGGTGATTAGTGACACAGTGGAGTCTGCCTCAGTAATTAGTCCTAAACAGCCTCGTTTGCTTCATCTCTTCATCATACTTTTCTCTCTGTGTTTTTAGCCAAAATCACAGCAGGTGAGGTACTGGAGGGGGCGAGCGTTGCCAGGCGAGTGTTGCTAGGCAGCCAGTGACTCCATCAGGGGGCAACGTGTACCTGCCTATAGGAATGATGTCTGCTAAGGGCACTTATGTAAAAACTGGTAAATGACAAAAGAGCACGTTTTGGGTCATATTTCACACTAAATTCAACTAAAAACAAAAGGCAATTAATTTTGGTTTAAACCAAAAAGTGCTTTGTGACATTATTTTGAATTTTCTTGACAATTAACACATTTTTCCTCCAAATTCTTATTATTTAAATATCTCAGGATGTTTGACTCTTGACTCTTGTTGTTGTTGTTGTTGTCTTTTCAGTATTCTTAATGACTTAAATTAGATTCTCATTACTGCAATACATATTTTACTTCAATAGACTAAATACAATATTTTTGAAAAATTACAATTAAATCAGCATAAATATTAACATCTATAAATATTATATATACACACACACACACACACACACATATATATATATGTATATACACACACATATATAATTCACAGAAATATATGCATGCAAATATATTTTTTTACTTGAATGAAGCTAACTCGTACACAAAAAGTTTACACATCAGTACAACAAATGCAATAAAAAATATTATATTCTCAGTGCTCTACAGACATCTGGTCTTCACTCACTGTCGTTACTGAGGAAATCATTTTAATTCAGCACACGCTCAAAACTCGTAATGCGCTGCAAAGCGTGCTGCTGTTCAAGTTTTCAATTGAAGTGCTCAGAAGACGTCTGAATCACGGCGGGCGGTCTTTGTGGGATTGAATCATTTTTTGTTTTGTCACTCATTTCTCTAGAACCTTGGTGAAAAAAAAAGCTGCTGCTCTTCATTCTGAATGCTGAAAAAGAGCTGAAGGAAGCTCAAAGTGTCATGCAGCTGAGAGGTGTGTTTGACAGTTGTCCCAGTGTTATGTCCATAGCTAGCTATGATTATATGTAACTGACTGTGGATGGAGTGTCACATTTAGGATGTCAGGTGTCAGCGCAGCGAGACGTCACACATGATCTGAACAGTTGGGTCTCCATATGTCACGCCAGCTCAGGAAACAACACTGGATTGACACTCACTGGATCTGGATCTGGATCTGCATCTGATGGGTGCAGAATCATGCAGAATAGATTTCGAATGTCATACATTGGGCCCTATCATACACCCGGTGAAATGCGACGGCAGGCACGACACAAGTGTTTTTTGCTAGTTTCAGCCCGATGCACTTATCATTTTCACGTCCAGCACTAAGTTGTTTAAATAGCAAATGCACTCGTGCCCATCTGTTCACCCATGGGTGTGCTGGTCTGAACACTAGGTGTGTTCAGGCGCATTGTTGGAGCATTGCTATTTTGAGGAACTGAAAACGACTGCATCATTGACCAACACAAACCTGCTCTAAAGTCAATAGCACAGTGTTTTTGTGTTATTTATGAGGGTGTGTTAGTAATATGTGCCTATAGGCAGGTGCACAACACTTCAACTCTCTTATTACTCACAGGGACGTGCAGCAGCACACACACATTTTAAAATATTACAAATAAAAGGATTCCTGTCTGGAGAAGCGTTCAGTCTTTCCGCTCACATGTAAATACCGAATCCGCCATGGTGCAAGCGCAACTGGCTTTTAAAGGGAATGGGAGATGAGACTCTGATTGGTTTATTGCACATTATGCCCCAAAACACACCCATGACTCATTAAGAGACTAGAGACAACCCTTTTGGACCATTTGCCTGGTGCACCGACCGTTTTTTTTTCTTTCTGTCGTTAAACTAGCAAAAGTGGATTCAGACACGCCCTAAGTGCACCTGCGCCATGAGCTTCAGACCATGCGCTCGGATTTCTAGCTTATTGATTCTGGTTTATTAAAGATGTGTGTAATTGCTGTTCCATTAGAGTCACCAAACAAAATTGCAAATATTATGATTCTAACAGGTTTCCTGAACACTCCTGTCTTCTATTGGTTGGTCAAACTAGTAGTCCCGCCCCCAAACTCACATCATTGGTTTAGTTAGTGTTTGCTGTGTCGACAAGACTAACAAACAAAGCATTTACACGTTTGAAGTGTTTTAACATTTGCAAAAATTGTGAATCACCTTTAATAATTATATTAGCAGTTGTTGAACCTTATATTATACTAAACAAAAACATGCATTGTTTTTGGTCATTTAATACATATTTTAAAAGCCACACTAACTGATTCTGCGATCAAGTGATAACTCATGAGTTTGAAATGATTCATAAGAGTCATTTGTTTGTGAATCAGATTATTCTGGTCCTGTTGTATGTTTGTTGTTGTGTGCAACCAGTAAGGATGATAAAAGATGTTTAGTGTCTGTTTAACATCACATTTAATTCAGGCTATTTTGCTTTTCTGCTGTAGATGAGTGTTTAGTATGACATTCTATCCACATTAGCACAAGAATACTGATGTTTAAGAATCCGTTAATGGAACTGAACGTCATTAAAATCATTCCGTTCCAGTGTTTTGTTTTGTTTTTGAAACGCCTGCTTTGTTCAGCTCAGAGCTTTTTTCCCCCTCTTTGCATGTAATGGGAAATTAAATACTTAAAGTTAATAAAGTGAAATGAGAGGTGGAGAGACTGGTGTTGTGTTAGCGGGAATGAAAGCGATGCCGGATGAAATCACATCGCCGTCGGCTGGGAATTCAGCGACCAATTAGAGCTTTCGGATTCAGCGGTGAGACATAACGCAACGCCCGGCCTGTCATTTAATCAACTTAATTCTAATTTAAAACTGACGGAGTGCAAGTGCACTGTTTGCTCATGTTGAATAATCACGTATTTGTTTCACTCTCGCTAAAAGAAAAACACATTTGCTTTAAAATTGCATTACAGGAATAGGATTGAATCCAGCCGTCTGAAACAGACCCCTGAATCCATTTGCCTCTAGGCAGATATTGATGTCGGAACCTAAAAGCGCTCAACGTGCATACGTACAGCGGCCGAGCGCGTCCAATCCAGGCGCAGTGAGCCGTATACAAAGAGGCAATTAATATCGAGCCGAGCATGGTGGCCTGCGACGTCCTATAATAACACGGTTAGACCAAAGGTTAATGTGTTGAATTCAATATGCATCCCCATTCGTTTCAATGAAGCTGTCCGAAGAAAACAGAAGTAGTCTGTAATCAAAGGCCTCCCTGTGCAAAGTGAAATTAATTATAGGGGCCTTCATAAATTCAATGTCATGTCTTAATCTTCCTCTGGTCCCCCGCCCAACCGCTATCAGCTTGGCTGGAAGTGGGCCGTACGCTCCGGCCGATCTAATAAACGGCTGTGTGAGATGATAATTGTGAATGAGCTTTATGTCAGCGGAGGTTCCTGTGCTGCATGGACTGGAGAAACGTAGTCAAACGCCAGTGAAAATGATGGTGTTTATCAGCCCATCTCCCTCACGGTGAATATAGAGAGGACATTATGTGTTCGCGGAGTGAACTGCTGTGATATTTAATACAGCTGAGCGGTCTGGCGTGCATCGCACCATCAAAATAACAGCAGCCTCTTTGAAAAACATGAATGCATGCATGTCTGAGATACATATGTCCATACCAGCACCTACAGCATAGATGCACTCTAAACATCCTAAATGTGATTGTCTAGCATACATTTACTGTTAATATTTACAGTAAAAAGATATGGCGCAAGTTCATGTAAGTCTTTGGGATTTTTAGGGGCCAGGCACCTAAATAATTGTCGTTCTTATTACTGTTCTTTGTTTCTTCTTCATCCACCATGGGGGTCTATGGCAGCCCATAGAACCGTATGGTAAAAAGTTGTGAAATTTGGCACACTTATAGAGGACAGTCTGAGCTGTCACCATAGCAAGTTTGGAGTCTCTAACTCAATCCCTCTAGCGCCACCACCTGTACAAAGCTTGCCTTATGTTTGTGCTAATAACTTTTGAACCATAAGGGCTAGAAGCAAAACTTGGCTCCAGACTATTCGATTGCACTATGACGTGATTTTCCATCATGAAAATGAAAAAACTACTTTTTTGAACTCCTCCTAGGCCATTGCTCTGATTTTCACACAAATTGAACCAGATCATCTTTAGACTATGCCATCAAAAAGTTATGGAATTTAAGTTGATTCGTCAAACCGTTCTTGAATAATGTGCAAGCAAATTTTACGTAGCGCTTGCGAAAATTTATGTAAGGCTGCATCTCCGCAATGCTTTATCATATTCAGACTAAACGTGGTCCATATCATCATAAGCATGAACTAAGGCTACATGCTGATGCAAAAAGTTGTGGATTTCGTGTCGATAAAACCGTTTTGTACACCGCAGCAATAAAGTTGAGCAATGAGGCATGATGCCAAAATAACTCTGAGGCTGTATCTCTGCAATGCTTTGGCATATTGACACCAAACTTTCTATGTGTTATGGTCACCTCATTCTGACCACACCACATTAATTTCGTAACTCGCTACCTATTGGTTGAAATTGATAAACCATTAAATCATATTATTAGTGACTGCATATATGATTTTTCAGCCATTTTGCCTAAAATCATCTCAAAATGTCTTTAATTGCTCATTGTTGCAGTTGATCTGATACAGCCATTTTGGCATGTCTTATTGTCGTCTTTGCACTTGGCCCTGATAATTCCTGCTTGCAGCTATATTTTCAGCTGTTTTTGTTGTCTAGCAGGTGAAAATCTGATCACTTAGTAAAATAACAACACCTCGGTAACACTTCTCAATAAGGTAATGTTAACCTTACTGTAAAGTGTTACCTCTCCTTCAAGATGCATGATTTGAGGAAACATTTGTCTGAATGGGTTTCACACTAAAGGCCGTGACACAGCAAGCCAATGTCAAAGAGCTTGCGGTTTGGCTGTTTGTCGTTTCGGACAAAAATCTGCGCTTAAACATACCAAAAGCAAAACAGGCAACTGTCAAATACGTGTACGTGTAAGGAAATAACTGTCTATATCAGAAGGTATCAGTAGTCTATATACGTCAAACTAGGACTGCAGATACACAAACTATAAACAAAGCAGTGCTTGCTTATTTTGAACATCAATCATGCATCACTTTCTTAATTCCAAGCGGCTCATGTTATGAAAATATTCACGTAAAGCTCAGATAGGATGACGTACAGTAAGATTATAACAGCCTTTTGTCTGTGCCGTCTTCCTTTGGGGTGAATCATTAGGAAATATGGTTTAGGGTATCACTTTTATGCTGATTATGCCCAAATTTACATTATCTCCAAATCTGATAATACTGTCACCTCTACAATTCTCTCGGGAGTGTGGATGTACCATTTTTTTTCTTCTTATTGGCACACCAGCAGCTATTCACAAAGGTAGTATTTTTAATTGATGATTATGGATAGTGTCGTGTTTCCATCTACTCAAGCTCGTAGTGGTGTGATGTTTGACACTCATCTGACATTACTCACATGTTAAAAATATCACAAAATCTGCATTCCATCATCTCAGAAAGATTGCTAGAATTAGGCCCCTGAGGCTGAAAGGCTCATTCATGTATTTGTTACTTCCAGGATTGATTATTGAAATGCACTATTTGTTGGTTTGTGCACTTTTAGCAGCTTTGCAGGAAGTCGTCAGCACTGGTGATGGGCAACACCATCATGAATATGATCCAGAATGTGTGTTTTTTCAGAAACGCTTGTTCAAATTTCATTGAAGTGGATAGTAACACTGACATGCTTTCTTTTCTGCAGGCATACTTCCGACAGGGTGTTGCCCTTCAGTACCTGGGGCGCCATGCGGACGCCCTGGCCGCCTTCGCCTCGGGACTGGCCCAGGACCCCAAGAGCCTGCAGCTGCTGGTGGGGATGGTGGAGGCCGCCATGAAGTCTCCGCTAAGAGGTACACAGCATGTGTTTGTACTGGCTTTGGGCTCTGATTCCTAAAAACGTCCTCATAAATACAGTAAAACCTCTAATTTGTGAGGAAAAAAAGGCTCATGAATGGGCCACATGATGTCTTATTTGAAATCTAAAAATCCCAAAGGATGAGAAGTGATGCTTGTGTGTAAAATCATTACAGATGAATGGGGAATGTACACTGAAGATACAGCATGCTGTTTTGGGCTCTTTTGCTGATGATTCAGGGCTTGAACTTTTTTTGCTCACCAGTCACTGTGGCTAGTGGTTTTCCAAAGTTACCAGCCACTCAGCATTTTCACTGCCCACAATTTTGACATCAATACCATTGGAAAAAACTGACATATAGATATTTTTAATATTATCTCATAACTTGGCAGCAGGTTTGCTGTCACTTTAAGACCTGATGCATGGATCCATTATACTGTTACACATGCGTTAAAACAAAACTGACTGTGTTTATGTTAATACTCACATTTTTTTTACATTATTTTGTGTGTATTTGACTGTTTAAGTGCAATAAGCAGCAAAAAAGAACTTAATTTAGTGCTGAGAGGCGGCTTTATTTGCACACACTTTGGGTGTGAATGAGTAAAAATTCAACAAAATACACAATCCCACGCTGAAATTCATGCCCTGTAACAGCAACAATATTAATAAAGAGCAAATTAAACTAGTGAGTGAGGGAAGGAGGGTTTGTGTGTCAAATCATTTCAGATATTTCAGTATCGATATGTCTCGAAAAATCTATAATTTGACAACACAACATTGCACTTAGTTTGTTATTTCATGTGCCTTTTACAAAGACTACAATTGAAAAATGTATATATTTATTATATATTTCAACCCACCAAAGTGGCAAGTAGGAGTGACTGCGTTACACGACACAGCTGAAATACACACGCATTTTGCGGGTTGGCGGGTGTCCACAGAGTAGCAAAACAGCAGCAGCAATCCAGCGCTTGCAGTGAATGACGCCACGTAACCTGAGAAACTGTCCAGTTGCACTCTGTTTCTCCAGCTGCCTGTGGCGGGATGATGTGTGTGTATTTATGTGCACGTGTGTGTCTGTATAGCACATCCTCTGACCATCCGCTAGCTGTAGGTGTTTGAGAAATGCTTTTGGGATGCTGGATGTAAATTGTAGTCTTGGAATAAACAGGGTCATGCAAACAGCCGCTGCTCTGGGAGGACGTCCAAACGGGGCTGTTTTATCTGCTAATTATGTCCCGTATTTCGCCCTGTTGTCCCTCAGTGCCAGACGCTGCACGCTGAGCCGCGGAGAGAGTAGATTATGTTGAACAGTCTCTCCAAATCGGCTCCGGGCAAAGAGGTGATCGCTCGCGGCCCCTGGGCTCGCTGATAACAAGAGACTCGCTTTCTCCCGCTCTCTCGCTTCCTCTCATCCTTTTATCGCTTTTGTAGCGCCCTTGTGTGAGGATTTGCATGTGGGATTACCTAACTTTAATTTAATTGTTCCCTTCTCGGATTCACACCATCAGAGGTGCCATTCAAAGCCCTTCCGCTAAGACGAGAGGTGAGACGCCGCAGAAAACTGAGCCGATTGTGTTCGGCTGCTCGTGGAGGATAACAGATGCGGTTCTTAGGTTTGTGTTGGGAAGTTGCAGACTTGTGAAATCACACTCAGGATAATCTCAGCACTTGCCGGATGACTTGTGCCTGTTGAGTTGGTTAGTTCCAGTTTGGATGTGCAACACTGCACAGTAATCATCTGAGTCTATACTTTAGAGTTGTACGGGTCTCAAAATTAAAGAATTGACTCCCTTTCAATTCATGAGTGGGAATTTTAAAGAAATTGGCCACAATGAATTGTCTGTCTGTCTATCTCTCCATCCTGTCTGTCTATCTCTCTCTATCTCTCTATCTATCTATCATCCATACATCCATCCATTCTGTCTGTCTATCTGTCTAACTATCTATCATTCAATTGTTCTATCCATTCATCCATCCATCCTGTCTGTCTGTTTATCCACCCATCCTTCATCCATCCATCCATTCTGTCGTCTGTCTGTCTATCGTTCAATTGTTCTATCATTCTATCCATCCATCATCCATCCATCCTCCATCCATCCATCCATCCATCCATCCATCCATCCATCCATCCATCTATCTATCTTATCTATCTATCTATCTATCTATCTATCTATCTATCTATCTATCTATCTATCTATCTATCTATCTATCTATCTATCTATCTATCTATCTATCTATCTATCTATCTATCTATCTATCCTGTCTGTCGTTGAATTGTTCTATCATTCAGTTGTTTTCTCGTTCTGTCCATCCATCCTGTCTGTCTCTCTCTCTGTCCATCCATCCATCCAAAACAGATGCATCATTGGAGTGGTCTGCAAACATCCTATTTTGAAAAGTGTGCAGTATTGATGTGATTTATTGTTGTACTGTGTCCACAGATGGTTTCTACTCTTTTGATGTGTTTTTAGCCCGTCCCCGCGGTATAAAGCGTGATGAATTAGCTCAGCGTCTACCTGAAACCTCTATTTTTGAGCTACAGGGAATACTAGAACTCCTCTGGATGCACAGCGAATTACAGAGCTGGAAATCCACACGGCTTAGTTTAGGAATGGTAATGTAAATAGACTAAAAGAAAGTAAACACAATGAAATGCAAGTGGGTGTTGTTGTCAGTCTCTGTTATTATTTCTTTATTTAGCTGCTTCCCACGAGACGCCAGACAGACTCGTCAAAGCTTCTGTTTCACATGGCAAAGCCTCTCGACAGAAGAGAGGGAAGCGGTGGAGAGAAAGAGGAAGGAAAGATAGGCACCCAGAGGCTCATCATTAAACCCTCCTCACCGCGTCGGGCTGCATAAGCACTTCTGTGCTCTTGTTTATCATGCCCATGTCTGCTGTTAACTAGATTCACACACAGTCTCACTTCCATCCCCAAGCCAGAGAGTTTCTCACCATTCCGATTTATGCAACTTGTAAAAGTGTCAGGCTGAATGCAATTATGCGATATGAATGCGTACAACAAACACACCAGAGTGTTTGTAGCCCCTGGCAGAGGACGTTCATGCCTGTCGGCTACACGAGAAGAGGGAATTAAACCTGTCGGAAATCACTCGGAGCTTCTCAAGTGTCTTTTTACTGTGTGGAGATTCATTCATGCTGAATTAGCCTAGATTTAGTCTATCGTAAGGAATATAATACAGCTGATAATGATACATGTATATGCTACCGTTCAGATGTTCGGGGTCAGTTATGAAATTAATACTTTTTGTTCAACATGCATGCATTAAATTGATCAAAAGTGAGAGTAAAGACATTTATACCATTACAAAAGTTTTCAAATAAATGCTGTTCTTTATTCATCAAAGAATCCTGAACAAAAATGCATCACGGTTTCCACAGAAATATGAAGCAGCACAACTGTTTTCATCAGTGATAATAATCATAACTGTGTGCTGATCATCAGATCCTCATATGAGAGTGATCAGTGAAGGATCATGTGACACTGAAGACTGGAGTAATGATGATAAACTCAGCTTTGATCACAGGAATAAATCACACTTTACTGTATATTCACACAGAAACACAGTGATTTAAAATTCTAGTAATAGTTCACATTATTTCACTGTTTTATTGTATTTTTATCGTAAGTTACTGACTCAGACAAAGTCATGTGATTATAGAACATCAGTCACGTGACTGTCCCGGAGCCTTAGAGGGCAAAACCGCCATAGAGCTCCACTGAACTGCAGCACAAGCCTGTCAAATTTCCATCTTAAAACAAAAATATGTGGACAATATGCATGTTTTGGGTACTTATGATCAATATACAGCACCTGCCGCAGTATTTCAGTCGCTAAAGACAGCGGGACGTTTTTAAAACGCTTAACGTGAAAAACACTATAGGGTGAGTTGCACCAATAAGAGTTCAATTAAGCAAAGTTTAACACTAATCTAGGATTTGTTGATAAGGGTTTTATTTTAAATCGAGTTGTTGCACCACAGCAGGCGGAGGGTGAACCGACGACAGACTAAAGGATCTGCATTAGTGCAACCCACCCTTAAAGTGCCTTAATGTATAACAGTGATATTAAAAGATCAAATTCAGTTTACACCTTTTTGATGACGCATACTATACAGGCGAGCAGATGAGCCCAGAATATGAACACAACGTGTTTTCTTTATAATGGGTTTCGATGGGGAAACACCTAACGAGAAACCTCGTGTTGCATCAATACTCTGTGTTCATCTGCTGTCCTGTATAAAGTATGCAACATCAATAAGGTGTATATTGAATTTGGTATTTTAATATCACTGTCTTACTGCAGTAATACTTACTACAAACCTGGTAAAAAAAAATGACTGGCGGGCAACGGAGGAGAGCCTTGTTTTGCCCTCCAGGTGGGCGTTCTGATAAGCGTGTGACGACATGTGAAAACTATAAATAGAACCTTTTATAATGGTGATAGTTGCAATCCTGGATGCTGATTGGCCAGTTAGTGTTCCATCTGTGATAAAACCGCTTATGTCAGTGCACACGTGCACCCAAGATGAAACATGCTGAATGCGCTTTCAAACACACCCAGAAGGACAGTAAGAAATATACTTCATAGATACCGTACAGAGAAACGAGGGAAGGGCAGATAAAAATGGATCTTTGGAGGTCCCGTGGGGCAGCGGGTGACACTCGACTGTGGCCCGTCGTGATTTATGACAGTGTGTGCGTTTCACTCTTTAACTGTGTCTCCTTCCTCCTGCAGCGGTCACCTCTACACATATGGTGTGTTCCTAACCTGCTCGCTAAATATTACCGCATAGTAATGCGTGGGTTTTTTTTTACGAATAAGCATTTCTAAGGTGAACATATTACGGAGTAACTTCTACAAGAAGGTCTGTTTTGAGTGTGTGGAGACGACACATGAAAAATCACCTGAGCTTGTGCAAACAAAAGCTGTTTCACACAACACGCCGTGTTAGCTTTACAGTCATTTGTAATACGTTTGTACGGTAAAAGAGCTTGTGTTTAGCCTGCTGAATAATGTTTTTCTTTGTGCTGTGTAAATTGACTGAATAGAAATATATTATACAAATTCAATACTAATACAAATTCATTCAGCAAATAAGAATGAAATGAGCTCTTGCCAGTGCTAGCAGCGACATATGAGGTGCTGCTTCTAAAATTAGCAAAAAAACAGCTACATTTTTCCGATTAGTGAAAAAATGGCCCCAGTTTTGTCAGATTTACCATCAGAACTGTCTAATATTTCTCTGATTTAGCCTTAAAACAGCCTAATCTGGTCCCATTTACTCTTTAGTCAGATTTTGCCACCAAAAAAACAAACAAAAAAACAGTCAAGTTGTGTCCTATTTGGTCAGAAAAAGACTCATTTGGTCCCATTTACTAACAAAAACTGTCAGATTTAGCAAAAAACAGCCTAGCTATGACACATTTGGTCAGAAATGGTCTAATGTTGTCCCATTTACCAACAAATATTTAGTCAGATTTAGCCTAAAAACAGCCGGGTTTTTTCCAGTTTGATCAGAAACGGTCTAATTTGGTCGAACTTACCAACATTTTTTACCTAATTTAGTCATATTTAGCAAAAACTGCCTAGTCAAATTTTGACAGAAATGATCTAATGTTGTCCCATTTATCAACAAAAATGTCACATTTTGTCTGATTTAGCATAAAAACAGTCAAGTTTGGTCCTATTTGGTCAGAATCAGACTAATTATGTCCCATTTACCAACAAAAACTGTCTAATTTAGTCAGATAAAAATTAAAAAAAACTGCCAATTTGGTCAGAAACTCTAATTTTGTCTGAATTTGCCATAAACAACCTAGATGTTTTGAATATGGTAAAAAAAATGGTCTAATTTTGTTTAATAAAATACTAATTTGATCAGATTTAGTTCCCTCTCTTGTTTTCGAATATCTCATATTTGTACGTTTGATGTTTAATATTATTAATATGATAGATTTCCTGCACTAAATCTGTCAGTACGGCATAGTTGTGTGCATGTGTGGTGTCGCCTCTGACTCTTGATCTGCTCTCGGCAGAATCCCTGGAGCCCACGTACCAGCAGCTGCAGAAGATGAAGCTGGACAAGAGTCCCTTTGTGGTGGTGTCTGTGATTGGCCAAGAGCTTCTGACCGCCTCCCATCACGGCGCCTCGGTGGTGGTCCTGGAGGCGGCGCTGAAGATCGGCACCTGCAGCCTCAAACTGCGCGGCTCCGTCTTCTCGGCCCTCAGCAGCGCTTACTGGTCATTGGGCAACACGGAGAAGAGCACCGCCTACATGCAGCAGGACCTGGAGGTGGCCAAAACTTTAGGTGAGCGACACGAAGATTATTTGCACCATAATTTCATTTTTATTGACCATATTCCATCCTCTATATGACAAGTGCTATACATTTGTATTTCAGTTCTAGTTTCACTCGTTTTAGTACTTCAACCTAAACGTATTATATTTCAACCTTAATTTAAAAATTGAGGTTTGCTATGTAATATATATCTGTATGTGAGTATAACATATGTAGAGTTACATTTTATAACAATATAAACAATCAAGCAGTTGAGATTTGCTAAATAATTTATATCTCTTTACATGTCAGTTTAGCTTTAATATTTTTATTTCGGTTCTAGTTTCAGTCATTTTAGTACTTCAACTTTAAACTTATATTTCAGTTTATTTATATTTCAGCCATATTTGATTTGTATATTTCCCACACGGTATGTTTTAGTTTTGTGCACAATGTGTATTTGTGTTATATTCTTCATGAATACTGTTAAATTTGAAAGTTCATTTAAGTGTTTTAAGTTTAATAATAATCTAATATTTATATTGCATCAGTATACACTATCATTCAAAAGTTTGGATCCAGTACGGGTTTTTTTGTTGTTGTTAAAAGAAATCAATATTTTTATTCCACAAGGATGCATTAAATTGATCAAAAGTAACTGTAAATACATTTATTTATTTATATTTATTTATTTCAAATGCTGTTCTTTTTATCAAAGAATCCTGAAAACGATTCAAGATTCAAGAGTTTTATTTGTCACATACACAGTTATATACAGAATATACAACCGGCAGTGAAATGTAAACAGGTCCGCTCCATGGACAGTGCAAATTCACAGTTAAAAACACAAGGAAGAAATTATAATAGAAATAGGATATAAAAAAGTACTATCTATATATATATATATATGTCTATATCTGTAGAATTATAAATAATCAAGTCAAGAGAAAAAAAAGGTAACAAATAAGGATAAAGTGGAATAAAATAATTGAAGTAGACTTTGCAGTGAGTAAACTGTAGACTTATAAATATGTGGTTAACAAATGTATAAAGAGTATAATGTGCAAACAGGTTTATAACAGGTTGTTACACAGTAACAACGAGAACAGAAAGTGCAGTGCAATGTCAGTGTATCGATGTTTATCCTGGACGTGAAGTCACGTGATGTTAAGTGACTGAGTTCAGGAGTCTGATGGCCTGGGGAAGAAGCTCCTCCTGAGTCTCTCAGTTTTGGCCATCAGGCTTCGGGAAGCGCTACCAGATGGTAGCAGCGTGAAATGAGGGTTTGCAGGGTGATTAGAGTCCTTGATGATCTTGGTAGCTCTACCTTTGCAGCGTTTGGTGTAGACGTCCTGCAGAGACGGAGAGCTGACCCTGAGATACGCCGGATAAGCGCACTACTCTTTGCAGGGCTTTGCGGTCATGGCTGGTGCTGTTCCCATACCACGCTGTGATGCACTGAGTTAAAACACTTTCTATCGCCCCTAATAGAAAGTTTTCAGGATAGCTGGTGAAACCCTGAATTTCCTCAGCTGGCGCAGGTGGTACAGTCTTTGCCTGGCTTTTTCACCTGTGTCTGAATGTGAGCAGTCCAGGTCAGGTCCTCTGAGATGTTTACTCCCAGGTACTTGAAGCTGCTCACTCTCTCTACTGGTGACCCGCTGATCATGAGGGGGAGTATGTCCGTTGCTGTCTCTTCCTGAAGTCCACAATCATTTCTTTGGTCTTGCCAACATTCAGAGAGAGACAGTTGTCCTGGCACCATGATGTTAGATGCTCCACCTCGTCCAAGTATGCCGTCTCATTGTTGTTGGAAATGAGGCCCAGGACAACAGTATCATCAGCAAATTTGATGATAGAGGTGGAGCTGTGTGTGGACAAACAGTCATGCGTGTAGAGAGAGTAGAGCAGGGGGCTCAGGACACAGCCCTGTGGAGCTCCCACACTCAGGGTGATGGAGGTGGAGGTGGACTGGCCTATTCTCACCACCTGAGGCCTGCCAGTGAGGAAGTCCTCAATCCAGTGGCAGAGAGAAGGATTCAGGCCGAGATCCAGGAGTTTGGAGGTTAGCTTGGTGGGAACTATGGTGTTAAAGGCTGAGCTATAGTCAATAAATAGCAGTCTTACGTAGTTCCCACTTTTGCTGTCTATGTGAGTGAGGGAGGAGTGGAGGACATGAGAGATGGCATCTTCAGTCGATCTATTGGGACGATAGGCAAACTGAAGAGGGTCCAAAGTGTCAGGAATGAAGGCGCAAATGGTGTTTTTAATGAGTCTCTCAAAGACCTTCATGACTATAGACGTGAGAGCCACTGGACGATAGTCATTTAGGCAAGAGGGTTTACTGTTCTTAGGGACAGGGATGATGGTGGATTTTTTTGAAGGAGGTGGGGACCACAGATGTAGCGAGGACTCATTAAAGATAGATGTAAACAACCCGGCGAGCTGATCAGCACAGGACCGCAGAACACGACCTGAGATACCATCTGGCCCGGCAGCTTTCCTGACGTCCACACGCTTGAGTGCCCTCCGAACTTCATCCTCTGAGACAGAGATCACGTGATTGTTGCTGCTCTGAGTAATTACCTCTGACGCGCCACTTGGCGGAGTCGCGTTGCCGCGTTACAGTCAAAGCGAGCATAGAAAGAGTTTAACTCGTTCACGAGCAACGGATCAGCGCTTGCCTCTACAGAGGATTTAGATCCAAAAGAGCAGATGGACCTCAGACCTTGCCACATGCGCCATGAGTCGTTGAGTTGGAAATGAGACTCCACTCGGTCTTTATAACGGAGTTTTGCGGCTTTAACTGCTCGCCTGAGAGCATAGCAGGACGATCTGTATTCATTCATATTCCTGAATGGAGACTGGCGTTGTAAGCAGCAGTGCGTGCGTTCACTGCCGCCGGATTGAATTGTCCACCCACGGTTTCTGATTTGAGAAGGACGTTATTGTTATTGTTTGCGTGGCTTGCTCTGTAAGCGTGTTGATGAAGCAAAGCGCCACGTCTGTGAACTCGCTTACGTCCAGCTGAACTCGCTCGAACATGTCCCAATCCACATCGCCCAGAGCTGCCTGTAGCGCGGTCTCTGAGTGGGGTGACCAACGCTTAACTTCCGCCTCACCGGGGTTCCTGGAGGAGCTTTTGTTTGTATTCGGGAGTGAGGAAAATGGCGGCATGATCCGATTTGCCAAACGCTGGAAGTGACCGCGCTTTATAGGCGTTCTAAACGGAGAGTAGCAGTGATCCAGTGTGTTTGCTCCTCGTGTGGGGCAGGAGACGTGCTGGTGAAAGTTTGGCAGGACTTTCTTTAGGTTTGCCTTGTTAAAATCGCCAGCGACAATGAATGCCGCGGCGGGATGTTGGTTTATGACGCCGCTGGCAACATCATGAAGGCCAGATAAAGCCAGCGCTGTGTCTGCCTGCGCGTGGGATGTAAACGGCGGTCGCGACAACCGCAGAAAACTCCTAGGCAGATAGAATGGGCGGCAGATGATTGTTAAATGTTCCAGATGAGGCGAGCAGGACCGCGAGAGAATGGTGATGTTCCTGGGATCGCACCATTTCTTGTTGATCATGAAACACACTCCACCGCCTTTGGATTTACCGGCCTCGGCTGTTCTGTCCATCCAAAAACAGAGAAGTTCTCCGGCGGCGTCACAGCTGTGTCCGGGACCGCGGGCGTGAGCCATGTTTCAGACAAACAATAGATATTACAGTCTCTCATGTCCTGTTGAAAACTTATCCTGGCTCTAAGATCGTCCATCTTATTATCCAAGGATTGAACATTTGCTAGAAGAATGCTCGGGAGAGGAGGTCTGAATGCCCTTTTCCTCAGTCTGTTACGGATACCAGCACGTTTCCCACGGTGTTTCTTTGTTCTACGCCGCTGGCTCTGGCCATTGTTCAACTCGCCGTTGCGAAGAATCTCAGATGGCCACAGAGGATCGGCGAAAGTGTCCTGAAACAGTCCAGTGTAGAGGTAACCAATGTCCAAAAGAGTTTTGCTGTCGTAGTAGATCAATGCAGATGATAAGTTTGTAAAAATTGAGAGTAAAAGAAAGTAAAATAGTAAATAAAAGCACAGTCTTCGCGGAGCGACCTGAACGGCGACCGAACACGGCGGCGCCATTTGAGAAACTGTGACGATGGTCACAGTTTCCACAAAAATAATATTTTCAACATTAATAATAATCATAAATGTGTGTTGATCATCAGATCCTCATATGAGAATGATCAGTGAAGGATCATGTGACACTGAAGACTGGAGTAATGATGATAAACTCAGCTTTGATCACAGGAATAAATCACACTTTACTGTATATTCACACAGAGAACAGTGATTTTAAATAGTAATAATATTTCACAATTTTTACAGTATTTTTGATCAAATAAATGTATTCTTGTTGAGTAGAAGACGCTTCTTTCATCTGCCGCTTTAATTGCTCGAGCAGGATGGATTCTGATTGGTTGTCAATGTTTTTATCATTCATCAGCTGGAGAAAAATCCTCTGAAAGTGATTCCAATGATATCGTTTCTCTGTGTCGTTAATGTTATTGTCATAGTGTGAACTCGGCTATTCTTTTATATTTAGAAAGATTTTTAGAACTATATCTGTATAGTTTTCGTCTTTGGTGTGAATGGGCAAACTGTTATTGCTACTGTGCCTTTAAGATCTATCTATGTAAATAACCTTTAATTTGATTAAAATTTCTCCTGAAAGAAAATAATATCGGTTGGAACAATATGACGATGAGTAAATGATGATCTTGGGGTGAACTGTTTCTTTAAAATGTGTTTAATTGGGCTTATTTTGCTTATTCATGTGACCGTGTCCTGTTCTTGAGAAATCAGTGCACTTCTCTGGTCTGTTCCTGAGGAGAACATCCGGTGATGGACGTTCAGGTGACCTTGTGCACGAAAAGCTTTGGAACCTTTTCACAAAGTTAATTATTTTGACCTAACCGAGCTCACGCTGATAAGGTCTCACAGTAATTAGGCTTCATGGGACTTTTTAATTAAAAGTCTCTGTGCCTTTTTCCCCAAAATGCCAGTAGTTTTTGTGTTGTTAACACAGGAACGGTGTAAATATGGTGAAGTATACATCTAACAATGAGACCATAGACATTCTCCTCACAGCTTCTGAATGTCAGAGGTTTTACAGCTCGACTTTAAGGCATGAAAGACTTTTAGAGTCGACCGTTTCTCACCCTGTCTGTCTCCTCGCTGTCTCACATATCATGACGCACCTGAACTGTGAATGTTTGTGTTTGAGGTTCAGCTCTCACTTTTAACACATTAGTACACAGCTGATGTCTCGGCTCACGCTCTCGGTTTTTCTCTCTTTCTTCCTGCTCTTGTCAGAGCGGCTGATTGCGCTCGCGCACAGGATGAAAGTCTGATAAGAACATCTGCAGATGTTGCAGGTGCTGCGGCGCTCCACTGCCATGATGTCATCGCTGTGTAATCTTGTACATTCACCTCAAACCACTGATGAGTCGAGTCAAATGTGTTTGAATAGCGCTTTTCATAGTACACAGCAGCTTTACTGAAAATCATGATGTTAATGTTTATAATATCTTAAAGGGGTCATGACATGTTTCTTGAGGTTCACTTATAAAGTTAATCAAGTTTTTCCAAAAACAAAAAATAAAATGTGTGTGTGTGTGTATATGTATGTGTGTGTATATATATATATATATATATATATATATATATATATATATATATATATATATACACCGATCAGGCATAAAATTATGACCACTGACAGGTGAAGTGAAAACCACTGATTAGTTCTTCATCACGGCACCTGTGAACATTTTGTCCTCAAACTTGATGTGTGTCAGTATCTATCAAAAGTGCTCCAAGGAAGGAACAGTGGTGAACCGGCCACAGGGTCATGGGCGGCCAAGGCTCATTGATGCACATGGGGAGCGAAGGCTGGCCCGTGTGGTCCGATCAAACAGACGAGCTACTGGAGCTCAAACTGCTCAAGAAGTTAATGCTGGTTCTGATAGAAAGCTGTCAGAATACACAGAGCATCTCAGTTTGTTACGGGTGCGTGGCTTACCTGGGGAACACATGGCACCAGGATGCACTATGGGAAGAAGGCAAGCCGGCAAAGGCAGTGTGATGCTTTGGGCAATGTTCTGCTGGGAAACCTTGGGTCCTGCCATCCATGTGGATGTTACTTTGACACGTACCACCTACCTAAGCATTGTTGAGACCATGTACAGCCTTTCATGGAAACGGTATTCCCTGGTGGCTGTGGCTCTTCCAGCAGGATAATGCTCCTGACACAAAGCACAAATGGTTCAGGAATGGTTTGAGGAGCACAACAACGAGTTTGAGGTGTTGACTTGGCCTCCAAATTCCCCAGATCTCAATCCAATCGAGCATCTGTGGGATGTGCTGAACAAACAAGTCCAATCCATGGAGGCTCCACCTCGCAACTTACAGGACTTAAAGGATCTGCTGCTAACATCTTGGTGTCAGATACCACAGCACACCTTCAGGGTTCTAGTGGAGTCCATGCCTCAATGGGTCAGGGCTGTTTTGGCACCAACACAATACACTAGGGATACACACACACTTTACACTTTACACCAACACAATACACTTTATCTGACACCACAAACACTTAGGAAGGTGGTCATAATGTTATACCTGATCAGTGTATATTACGCTCACATCCAGTGTAGGCAAATGTCAGCTGTTAAGCGACTAAATGCCAGTGGGCGGGGCCTATGGTGTGGTGATGTATAACTATTGGTTGATGTCTTGCTCTGGAGGTGGGCATATGCAAAAGTATTTGCAGGTGTGACATCATAGATCACCCAATATCAAAACAAGCTGTTTTTGGAGCTTGATTAAATAAATGCTTTGTTCATAAAGAGGAGGATGTGTTAAGCTCTGAAACTTGTTTTAAGTGAGCGACCTGAATATTATTTGTTTTAATGGTAGAAAGACCTCTTATATGTCAAAAGATCAAGGCAAATTTGGTTTCTCATGTCATGACCTCCTTTAATATCTTCATGTCTTATAGTCACATTTAGCAGATTACAGTGGGGTGTTAAAACATTTTACATTTTGCGACGATATAAACAATCAAGCAGTTAGAATTTATATAATTCTGTCTGATTTACAGTCTAAAAACAGTCTAATTTGGTCAGATTTAGCAAAAAAACTGTCCAGTTTTGTCTAGTTCGGTCAGAAAGGGTCAAATCTGTAGCCTGACAAGCCAGCCCCACATCAAGATGTTGGGTCTGGGAAGGGCTCAATCCGAGGGGCGGGATAAACGGTTGTCTTTCAAATTCCCTCTGCACGCAATAGGATAGCGCTACAACCAACCAGAACAACGAAGAAGGTGAAGCCGAGCTAGTTGATAGATTAAACTTTCGCCGTATCCGGTCGACAAAACTCCGAACACATCTTCCTTTCTTAAGAATGACTTCAGTGCCTTTCTTTGTTCTTTTCTCAAAGAAAAGCTTAACAACAAGTCTCCCAGAGTCGCGGCCAAAGCCGATTGGACAGACCGCTGTTTGCCAGCTTCTTTGTTTTCAAGTAGCACGCGGAACCTCGGCAACTCTGCCGTCATTATGTTAAGCCCGCCCACCGACTCTATACACGATGTGATTGGCCTGACCAGAGTTTGGTTTTTCCAGCTCGCAGGTCTACCGAGAGTTACTAGACTACACTCGCGGCAAATTAGATTTGCTGCCGATAGGTTGCATCTAGATTTCTAGGCTATCAAATTTAAATAAAATTTAAATAAAAAATAAATAAAAAAAGGTTTAATTTGATCAGATTTAGTTCCCTTTCTGGTTAAATCTAACAAGACAAAACACCCAAGTTAGTTTATATTAGATGAATAGAGATTTGATCTATTTAATATCTCCGTTTGTTTCTCTCAGCAATGAGAATAAATGGAGAGCAAATAGAGACTTTTGGTCTAAAGGATTTTTGCGAAGTCCGCAATCAAATGTCTCAACTTCTGCCGAGACCAAATGAGCTGAGCTGAACTTAATCTATCTCTATCTGCCCAAAAGCATTTCATCAAGAGACAAAATTGATACTTAAATGAAAGATAACTCTGAGCAATGCAAGGGCGACTTCTCTTGCAAAATATTTTTTCTACTCAGAAATTTCTAGTAAAGCTGCAAAGAAATGGCAATTAACACTGAAATAAATGTGACGTTTAGAAAGACTGAAATAGTGTTCTATGGTAAAACGTACACCATTGATCCTTGTTTTATTTACAACTTTGATCTGGTTTGTTTCTGGTCTGCTAGTTTATGTCGACCTCCACCAGTCGGTAAACCAGCTTGAATCAGCTGATGAAGAGAACTTTGGCCAATAGTGGCTGTTTTCCTGTCATTCCTGAAGCCTGAGAACACTTTTTCCTCAGATGCTCTTTTGTCGTGTTGGTGTGTGTATGGAAACCTTCTAACCCAGCTCTGGTTTCCCTCAGGTGACCAGACAGGCGAGTGTCGCGCTCACGGAAACCTGGGGTCGGCCTTCTTCTCCAAGGGGAATTATCGTGAGGCCCTGAGCAACCACAGACACCAACTCGTCCTGGCCATGAAACTCAAGGACAGAGAGGTAAACGTGTGTGCGTGTGTGTGTGGCCATATCTTCACCTCAAACAGAAATAAAGTGCGCGGGATTGCTTTATCAGAGGCCCAGGACTCGTGTTGCGGCGTGACGAATGTTTTTGTCAGAGCCGCGGGGCAGACTCACCACTCTCTGTCACGTTTGTGGATGCTCGGCGTCTCACTTCTGTCTCCTTTCAGCTCGCCGTCTATATGTTCTGAAGCACCGCTGAGAAAACACCCCCGGAATGAAAACATGTCTGGGTCATACTTCTAAAATCAAAAGATAAAACATGGTATAATAATAATTCAATTAAATATCAATTGTTGCATATAAAAGTAACTTTTATTTGTTTTTTTGTTAAATGTTTTATTTTTATTTTTTTACAATGTGAGAATTAATTTAATTTAATTAATGTTGTTGTAATTTCCTTTATTCTTATTGATGATTCCTATTATATTCATTTGTAACAACGTTTTTAATAAAATTCAATAATAATTCATAAAACATAAATAATAAATAATGTGAAGAATAATATAGTCAAATAAAATTTTAGTATTAACATAGTAAAATTTTGTTTGTTTAATTAAAAAAACTAAAATTTGCATTGACAATTTTATTTTCAGTTGTTTTTGTAATTTCCATTATTCTCATTGATGATTCTTATTAAATTTTGCAACACAATTTGCAATAAAATTCAATAATAATTAAACAAATTATAAATAATAATATGAAGGATAATATAGTAAAATATATATTTTTTACATTGTGACAGTTAATTTAATTATTTTAATTTATTTAATTGTTTTTTCATTTCCATGATTCTCATTGATTGATTTCTTTTATATTTGTAACACAATTTGTAATAAAATTCAATAATAATTAATAAAACATAAATTGTAAATAATAATAATATGAGGAATAATACAGTAAAATATAATTTTAAAATATAAATAAAAATAATATTTGCCCACTTTACAGTAAAAATAATTATATTTTAACTACAATAATGAGAATTTGTGGGAAATTGTGCATAATTGTAATATTAAATCATACAAATACAAACCCGATTCCAAAAAAGTTGGGACACTGTACAAAATGTGAATAAAATAGGAATGCAATAATTTACAAATCTCATAAACTTGTATTTTATTCACAGTAGAATATAGATAACATATCAAATGTTGAAAGTGAGACATTTTGAAATGTCATGCCAAATATTGGCTCATTTTGGATTTCATGAGAGCTACACATTCCAAAAAAGTTGGGACAGGGAGCAATAAGAGGCCGGAAAAGTTAAATGTACATATAAGGAACAGCTGGAGGACCAATCTGCAACTTATTAGGTCAATTGGCAACATGATTGGGTATAAAAGAGCCTCTCAGAGTGGCAGTGTCTCTCAGAAGTCAAGATGGGCAGAGGATCACCAATTCCCCAATGCTGCGCCAAACATACTGGAGCAATATCAGAAAGGAGTTTCTCAGAGAAACACTGCAAAGAGTTTGAAGTTCTCATCATCTACAGTGCATAATATCATCCAAAGATTCAGAGAATCTGGAACAATCTCTGTGCGTAAGGGTCAAGGCCGAAAACCATACTGGATGCCCGTGATCTCCGGCCCTTAGACGGCACTGCATCACATACAGGAATGCTACTGTAATGGAAATCACAACATGGGCTCAGGAATACTTCCAGAAAACATTGTCGGTGAACACAATCCACCGTGCCATTCGCCGCTGCCGGCTAAAACTCTATAGGTCAAAAAAGAAGCCATATCTAAACATGCTCCAGAAGCGCAGGCGTTTTCTCTGGGCCAAGGCTCATTTAAAATGGACTGTGGCAAAGTGGAAAACTGTTCTGTGGTCAGACCAATCAAAATTTGAAGTTCTTTTTGGAAAACTGGGACGCCATGTCATCCGGACTAAAGAGGACAAGGACAACCCAAGTTGTTGTCAGCGCTCAGTTCAGAAGCCTGCATCTCTGATGGGATGGGGTTCATGAGTGCGTGTGGCATGGGCAGCTTACACATCTGGAAAGGCACCATCAATGCTGAAAGGGATATCCAAGTTCTAGAACAACATATGCTCCCATCCAGACGTCGTCTCTTTCAGGGAAGACCTTGCATTTTCCAACATGACAATGCCAGACCACATACTGCATCAATTACAACATCATGGCTGCATAGAAGAAGGATCCGGGCACTGAAATGGCCAGCCTGCAGTCCAGATCTTTCACCCGTAGAAAACATTTGAGCATCATAAAGAGGAAGATGCCACAAAGAAGACCTAAGACAGTCGAGCAACTAGAAGCCTGTATTAGACAAGAATGGGACAACATTCCTATTCCTAAACTTGAGCAGCTTGTCTCCTCAGTCCCCAGACGTTTGCAGACTGTTAGAAAAAGAAGAGGGGATGCCACACAGTGGGAAACATGGCCTTGTCCCAACTTTTTTGAGATGTGTTGATGCCATGAAATTTAAAATCAACTTATTTTTCCCTTAAAATGATGCATTTTCTCAGTTTAAACATTTGATATGTCATCTATGTTGTATTCTGAATAAAATATTGAAACTTCCACATCATTGCACTCTGTTTGTACAGTGTCCCAACTTTTTTGGAATCGGGTTTGTAACTAAATAAAAATAAATAATGTAATTTCCGTATAACAGTAATGCATTTGGAATAAAAATGTGCTTGATTGTCATGGTTAAAATATTTGAATGGTCCAAAAAATAGACCATGCTATATATCATTTCTTGTGTTTATCTTGAGGTGAAATATGACCCAGTGATGTTCTTGACAGGCTTCGGGAGGTTCACACACTTGTGTAATCCTCACACACACTGGCTGTATTTAATGTCTCGCAGTCTTATCAGCTAATGCTTCATCCGCTGGCTTCTCATCATCATCTGATTCATATCCCTTTATGAAATAGAGTGGAGGGAATCGTACATTCTTCTTTTGTGTGTCCAGATTGTGTCCGTGTGTTTGCTCTGCGCTTCTCCGTGTGTGTGTGTGTGTGTGTGTGTGTGTGTGTGTGTGTGTGTGTGTGTGTGTGTGTGTGCACAGAAATAGAAACACTGTGTCCTCCTCACATCTGTGCTCATTACTCACTGCAGCCGTGGACCTGACCGCATTCCTGCATCCATTAAAAACACGTTCAGCAGCGTAATATGACGCTTTTCTGAGGGAAACTGACCATTCAGTGGGAAATAATGTAGGGCAGGACTGGGTTTTATCCACCGGAGTTTGATTGGATTTTGAAAAGTAGGTTGTGATATTATTGGATAATATTATTTTCTCTGCCCACATGACCGTGGCTATATATATACAGTATATGATAATGACAATTAAGCACATTTTCCCTAACACAGCGAATATATGGATGGGCTTTGTTTGTTTTGTTTAGTTTTTGTAATGTCCATTGATGATTTTGTAATGTCCATTGATGATTATTATTACATTAGCAAATCATATTTGTAATAAACATAAAAAAAAAAAAAAAATTTGTTCTAAAACAAATAATAAGATGGATAATAGAATCAAATATTCTTTCACACTACAGTAAAAATCATTATATATTTTTTTAATTATGGTAATGAGAATTTGGAGGAAATTGTGCATAATTGTATGTTTAATAATACAAATAAATAATGTAATTTTCTCTTATTTCAGTAATGAGAAAGATATTTTTGTAATACAGTAATGCACATTGGGATAAAAATATGCTTAATTGTCACAAAAAATAAAGTTTATTTTATTTATAATTTGATCTTTTTAAAATAATTTATTTAATCATGCAAAAAATGATTAATGGTCCTAAAAATATACACTTTTGTGTCGTTTTCGTTATGCTATATATAATTTCTTTCTTGGCAGGCTTCTGTTCCCCCAACACAGTGAATCTGTTTTTTTTGTTTGTTGGTAATTTCCATTATTCTCAATGATGATTTCATATCGATAAAAGTTTGTGAATGCAAATGCTTCTCCGGCACAAACTCGTGTCCGCCTCTGACCAGTTCCGTTATATTAGTTCATGACTTTTCTAGTTGAGAATTTAGAAAATAAAATAAAAACTATATCAAGGGAAATTTATATTGACTAAAGCAATTTCAATGGCATTTCCGTGACCTTTTAAGATTTGATTAACTTCTGTGACTTTTCCTGGAAAGGATATCACACTTACCCTGATATTTCCAGGGTTTTCAGGACTGTGGGAAGCGTGTTGATGTAATGCATGGTTGCATTTTGAAATTCACCTGCAATTTGTAGTGCAGCGCAGATACTGTTGCATCCTCACGACGTTGCAAATGTGCACTATAGCATGTATTATCATAAACGATCATCTTCTACATTAATTTTTTTCTCTTTCAGCTCTACGGTTTAAAGGGAATCTTACTGAGCAGGTTATTAAACTTTTGACACATTTATATCAAGCTTGATGTGATTAACGGCCACAGAATACTGATGTTTGAACACAAAAGCCACAGTTCAAAAGTACTTCATGCTCTCAGTGCGTTTGCATTGTGTTTGTGTACTTTAATATGCTTCTGGCCTAAATTCTACTTGACTAGATGTTAAGTAAGTTCCATTTTCATCAAATGCACATAAGGTTGCACGCTTGAGCAGCAGATCTGCAGGAATCTGTTGTTTCTCTCAGTATGGACAGGTACGGCAGATGTGTGGTGCATTTGAGCATGCATGCGTGTAAGAAATGAGTTGTGATGGATCATCTGGTTTAAGTGAGTCTGTGGTGATGGATTTGGTGTAAGACGTGCTGGCATCCCTTCTTAAATCAGTGGTCTAATGGTCTCATCTGTACTGCAGTAAACACTCATGACCATCACACTAATTACACAAGATCCCACCTAATCAGCACATACACACACACGCAAACCCATCGTAATCTTCTCAAGGCTTTGTACAGCACAGCTCCAGATCACTTTGTCCTGTACAACACATCACAACTCTTTATTTAAGCTCAGTATGATGTTTGGATGTGCTTTTGTTAAAGGAATAGTATTATAGTGGATGGTGACCATGACAAAAAGCTTCAAAACATAATAAAATTAGTCCATATGGCTTAGATTGACTTCTGACTTACAGTATACTATAGTCTTACAATAGATTTGTGGTAGTAATGGACCCAAATTTAAGTTGTTTTCTTTCTCTTCTATGGTTTAGTTTGTGCTTCTCTTAATGCGGCTGGCGCATTTATACACTTGCGTCAGCAATATTACACTCATATATAATTTTCATTCTTGTCTCTCACATTAAGGGCCCTATTTTAATGATCTGAGCTCATGGTCTGAAGCGCATGGTGCATGGTGCACTTAGGGCGTGTCAATCTTTTGCTAGTTTAGCGATAGGAAAAACAGTCCGTGCGCCAGCCACATGATCCAAAAGGGTTGTACCTAGTTGTGTTTTGGGCGTAACGTGCAATAAGCCAATCAGAGTCTCATCTCCTGTTCCCTTTAAAAGCCAGTTGCGCTCGCACCATGACGGATTCAATATTTACATGGAGGAATTTGCAAGCGGAAAGACTGAACGCTTCTCCAGAGAGGAATCCTTTTATTTTTCATATTTAAAATGTGTGTGTGCCACTGCGCATCCTTGTGTGTGTAATAAGCAGAGTGTACACGTGTTGTGCACCCGCCTATAGGTGCATATTACTAACACGCTCTTTAAAAAGAACACGCTGAACACTAGCCTAGCTTAGCACAAAGACTGGAGGTAAACGGCTCCAGCTAGCCTACTGCTCAATAAGATTTTGCACAATGATATTATGCAGCACCTGAAAATAGTCCCCGCCACGCTCCCTGTGCAAGCAGGTTGTCACGTTGGTTATGTTGACGGAAGTTAGCCTTTTTTCAGGTGCTGCGTATTATCATTGTGCCAGTGCATCCATGGTACGGTAGCAAAGTTCCTGGATTATTATGCAGGAATGAGAGTAAAGTTCCTAGCCATATCGGTCTAGAAAATCACAACTTTTCATTTTCCATTGGTCTTAGTACACGATGTAACTATACACATCACAACCTGTAAATAGGAAAATGTTGGCATTATTTTGTCACTTATTGAGCAGTAGGCTAGCTGGAGCCGTTTACTTCCAGTCTTTGTGCTAAGCTAGGCTAACGCCGGGTGCGTCAGACAGAGTTATGGCACGCACGGAGATGAGTATGGTATGTATGGACTTATCTGGGGGATACAGTGAATAAGCTAAAGTCCCAAAAAGTCGGTGTGCTCCTTTGAATGACACAAAAAACTCTCGTTTTCAGTTCCTCACAATAGTAACGCACCAACGATGCTCCAGAACACACCTGGTTTTCAGACCAGACGCCCATGGGTGAACAGATGGCGCCAGTGCATTTGCTATTTAAACAACGTGGAGCTGGACATGAAAATGAAAACTACATCAGGCTGAAACTAGCAAAAAGCACTGTGCCGGGTGTATGATAGGGCCCTATGACTTTATATCACTGTTGAAGGATACACTGTGGAGTGTTTCTTATTCTACCCTGATATTCCCATTAGTAGATTCTCTATGTCAATATGGAGTGGAAAACACTTCAGTACATCATTAAAAGCAACAGAGGAGTGTTAAATTCAGTCATTAATATAGACAGAGGACTTCCAGAGGTTTACAGTCTATATCAGTACTGCATTAGGAATGAAAAGAGCTGGTGAACGTATATCAGTGTGTGTGACTGCTAGAGAAACATTCCCAGAGTGTTCGCTCCATTACCCTGGAATCCAAACCAATGAGCTCATGTTATTACATATATAAATTTTTTCTCGCCTTGCCTGAGGAAACCTTCCGCTGAGCACCTTCTCTCCTGAGCACATCTCATGCATGTTCAGGATTTCTGTAGTCTCTCACTGGCAGAATTAACAGTATATGAACTGTTTTCAACATTGATAATAATCAGAGATGTTTCTTGAGCAGCAAATCATCACATTAGAATGATTTCTGAAGGATCATGTGACACTGAAGACTGCAGTGATGGTTGCATGTGACATCAGTGCTGGATTCATTCTGTAATGTATTATGATGTAGCGCTAAACGCAAACACACTTCGGCAACAGCTCACGATCAGAGAGTAGCTGGTAAGACGTCATGATGGATGGCATAACTCACATTCTGCTCAATGATTCATCTCTGTTGTGTCAAGATTTAAAGTAAATATAAAAGTGCTCAAACTACATTGAAATACCCAGTGCTTTCCTTTCTCTGACACACACACACTAGGGGGCGTGGCCTGAAACCAACCTGAATACACACCACAATATAAGGACTTTGTGTCCACATGATGTATGTCAAATCAGTACACACACACACACACACACACACACACACACACAAAAAGGTAGTATGCAGTGTGTATTGTGCACATTATGCTATGCTAATTTATATATATATATATATATATATATATATATATATATATATATATATATATATATATATATATATATAAATATATATATAAATTACCTAAAAAAAGGGAAGTATAAAATCAGAACACACTGTGGAAAACTTTATCCCACAATGCAATGTGCTCAGCTTGACCTTTCATAGTATGAACAATTTAAAAATCTGCTAACACTTTACTTGAAGCCTGAATGTATAATGCATTATAAAGGTATTCATAATGTATGGCATAATGTGTTATATCTTTTCATAAATAATTATAACCAAAGTTAAAATGCATTATAATATTCACAGATTAATTGTTACATCTGAAATAGTTTTTTTGTGTTTAATGCATTATACTTTCTAAAAGTGTGTTATGATTATTAATAAGACCATTCAATACATTATAAGGTGCATTACAAGGCATAATTAATGCTTTTATAATGCATTACACATAAAGGCTTTAAGTGCCCAAATTCTTCCCACTGCTTCATTAGACTGCCAAAAAGAAAGATTTTGTTAAAATGCAAAATAAATATTTTTATTTCCGAGACGATAAATGGATGGCACTCACATGCAACGTCATGAGGTCATGTGACAACAATGTAGCGTGCTACTGTCTGAATTATGTATTGTTGCATACTGTTTGACATAATATTTTCACATACTATATGAAAAATTATAATTATATAAAACAATTATTATGTTCAAAGGTTTAGGGTCGATTTGTGATGTTTTTGCCCCACCCAGGCTTCATTTGTTTGATCAAAAATATAGTAAAAACGGTAATATTGTGAAATATTATTACAATTTAAACTAACTGTTTTCTGTTATTTGAATATATTTTATTATGGAATTTATTCCTGTGATCAAAGCTGAATTTATCATCATTACTCCAGTCTTCAGTGTCACATGATCCTTCACTGATCATTCTCATGAGGATTTGATGCGCAGGAAATTATGATTAAATAATATGATTATGATCATTCTGATTATGCTCAATGTTGAAAACAGTTGTGCTGCTTCCTGATTTTGTGATGCTCAGGATTCTTTGATGAATAGAAAGCTCAAAAGAACAGCATTTATTTAAAATAGAATCTTTTGTAACATTATAATTTTGCAACATTATAAATCATTGCTGCATAAAGGTATTAATTTAATTGAAACTTAGTGTTTCACATACTAGTTTTTAAATAGTTATGCAAGTATTCCATTCCAAACGTAGCTGATGTCTTTTCCCCTCACTTTCTCCATCTTTCTTCTTGTTTTTAATCTTTATTTCTCTCTTTCTCTTCCACACACACACAAACTGTCTCCTTTTGTGATGTTTGAAGTGCTCTGCAATTGTTACTCGCTAGCAGTTCAGCGAGCGCAGCGCCGGCCGGCGGTTTAATCTCTTTTAGGTAACATATTGTTCTTATATTCATTAAGCAGAGCACTTCAGAATATGACAGCAGTTGTAATTGGTTTGGTTTCATCTTGTTAAAATGCATTCATTATGCGACGGGCCCCCGTCCTCTTTGTGCGCGGTGAGCGCCGGCATGAGCCGCACTGTCTGCCTGTCTGTAATTGTGAGCCGCAGTCACTGTCAGCCGCTTAATTAAAGCCAATGCAGAGAGGACATGCTCCATTTGGGACCATTTGAGAATTTCCATCTTCCTCACAGGTAGGGATAAATAGTGCACGCTCTCGTTGTTGACACGTGTGTGTGTGTGTGTGTGTGTGTAGCACTTTCATATAGCACTCGCCAAATACAAAATTGTGGAAATAGAGTTGAATTTTCTATTTGGAATTGAAATCTAATGCATGGTTTACATCCCATTGTGAGTCTTTCTTTTATTGTTGTTAAAAGTGAAGTTTGCATCATTAATTCTGTTAGTTTCCTTTTTATTACTGTGAAGCTGCTTTGAAACTATTTCTATTTTGAAACGATTCGCTTTTTAAGGACTACAACAAACGGCCGGTAGAGACTACAATGAGCTTCTTCCTGGGTTAGTGACATCACTAACCCTAAAATTAACATAAACTCCTCCCCCGGGAGCACGCAACAAAGGTCATGAAAAAAAGAAGAGTTGTTGTAGTCGGGCACATTTGGCTTGACTTGACTTGAAGATATTTAACTCCACATCAACTTCATAAATTCATCAGCTATCCCTTCAGAAACGTCCTGTCTCATTCTACATGTTGTCTCTTCTTCTTGAGTCTCTCCATCATTGTCCGACTCCGGTTTGAACATTGAACAGGCTGAACAGTTTCAGTGCATGTCTGCGTGAGGTAATCGGGGGAGCAGCTGATTTGCATTTAAAGGGACACACACAAAAACTGTGCTTTTTTGCTCACTCTCAAAAAGTAATGATCTGTGGGTTATTTTGAGCTAAAACTTCACATACACACTCTGGGGACATCAGAGACTTATTTTACATTGTAAACGGGCATAATAGGACTCCTTAAGCTCTATAAAAATAAAGGCGACTTGACTTTAAGTAAGTGATGTTTTCAACATGAAATCAAATGCACTTTCATGCACATTCCTGGTTTTATTGTGAACGATTCAGTGGTGCATATTACTCCAAAGAATAAAATGTCTTCATAATCTTTCATCAAAATATAATAACTCGCTCCATCTCTGGAACAAATTTCCTTTTCAGCTGTCATCATCAATCCCTCTTATTTTTCAACCACTTGTCATATAGAGATGCTTTTCACCTTTTTGTCTTGTTAAATATCGTAAACATAAAGTTAAATGGGTTATGAGTGGTATTTCATGTTGACTTCATGCCCTTTAGAGTGTAAACGTTGTGGTTCTGTGGCGTTTCATGTCATCATCTTGCTCAGCCAATAGCGTGAGTTTAGACCAAACAATCTATTGTTTGGGAAGCCTTTTAGGAAAATATTAGTCAGTATTTTTGTAATTTTATTTGGTTCCACTAGTGGCACAGAAAGAGTTCATCTTTCTTTAGTGTGTAATGTTGCTGTTTGAGCTCTGCAAAGTTCCAGTTCTTCTCTACATCAGTGTCAGTGTTTCTGAACTCCCTGAAACGCCTCCATTGTAGTCTTGAGTTTCTTCCGGGAACCAGCACATCACAATATTCCTCATTTAAATAATTAATACGCAGGATAAAGGGGCGGGGCCTGGTTGAGTTAGTTAGTAGTGTGTTGAAACTGGCGGTTATGGTAAGGGGCGGGACATTTCCCAAACACACTCAAAGCGCTTGACCAATCACAACACACTGCTCCAGCTGACCAATCAGAGCACATTGTGCTTTTCAGAAGGAGGGGCTTCATGGAGACAGGAACTAAACAGAGCGTTACTGACAGACTGGGAAGAGAGGAGCCGCAACAGTGGAGAATATGAGGAAATAATCAACATTCAAGCAGGAAAACCTGTTCTAGTAGAGCCTAAAAACAACATCAAGACTGTAAAAGGGCATAATTGGTCCTCTTTAAATCACTTTGCAAGAACAAAAATCTGAGCTCCATCAATTTTTCTTTTATTATTGAAAGTAGGCAGTGTTTCCTGGCCATTTGAGGAGCAAAATGACCATACATTTTTGTCTTTTTGAAATTCGGCACAATGCCATTTGTGGATATTGAAGAGCCACTCAGGAGCCCATATCTGTGTGTGTAAAGGATATTGAGGTTTGATTATGTCTGTTGCTGCTGGATTGTGATCTGGATCATATATTGAGTGCTATGATGACTTTTAAGTGTTATTGAGAGATTAAAGAGATTCCAGGAGATGAAGCCGGATCGGGAAATTGCTCCATCCTATTGTCTCTTCCTGTCACAACCTTTGCCTGAAGCACCTGCCATTTAGATTTTATTGCACAATATAGACTTCTTAAAGTCTGTTTACTCAGCGAGAGAGACATACTGTGTGTGTGTGTGTGTGTGTGTGTGTGTGTGTGTGTGTGTGTGTGTGTGTGTGTGTGTGTGTGTGTGTGTGTGTGTCTGTGTGTGTGTGTGTGTGTGTGTGTGTGTGTGTGTTTTAAAGGTCATTAGTAGCTGTGATGCTGTATATTTGCCTCAGGCAGGATTCCTCAGGTTATGGAGGAAAACTCACCTCAGGCGAGGCAGAGATCAGTGATGCTCTCACAGGCCCTTAAGTGTGTGTGTGTGTGTGTGTGTGTAACTAAGCTTTTATTGGTACGTGTGTGCACGTTTATGTGCATACATCTCTCTTTTGTACATGCACATGCTGTATATATGCCGTGTGCATGTATCGTGCATCCAGCAGTTAAAATTATGGTCTCACCAGAAGAACAAATGCACCGTTGTCAGAGATGGATTGTTTTGCTGATACTTTTTTTGCTCCTCTTTAATGGAGTCTCTTATATTTTATTATATATTTTGAATCAATAATATGTTTATAATGTATAGATCCACTTTACATTGTTAATGGATATATATAATAATGTTATATAATTACTAATAAGATAAACAAAAAGTATGTGTGTGTGTGTGTATATATATATATATATATATATATATATATATATATATATATATATATATATATATATATATATATATATATATATATAATTTAGTTTAGCTTTATGTACTAAAATAGCTAAAAACTAAAACTTAAATAAAAATATATAAAAAGGATATCGACATTGTCAAAATTACAAAAAATAACCGCGATAATAAAGGTGAATTTTTAAATTCGTGTACTGCTGGGAAAAAAAACAATATTAATTTTGAGCGTGCACTAGCAGACTTTATTACACTCTGTAGACCTAAAATGGAGTAAATATACTGGAAAAATATCCAATCGATTCCTCTCAATCCAGAATACATTTGTGTCAGTGTATGGTCAGCGTCAATGGTCCCTCATTGATGCGCTCCATACAAGCACATCAAATCAAAGACGACGGCGCTCTGCCACAGAGCCGCAACCCGTCGCGTGGTCGGGGTGTAATGAGCCGTGGTGTGGACGCGTCGTTTGAGTAACTGACCCTCTTCTGCACGGCAGGGCTGGACTACGGCTACCGGAGCGTCGTCCGACTGGAGTGACCAAGCGCAGAGTCATTTAAAGGCCTGGAATTGCATCCTGCACCGAGGTCGATCGATGGCACGCCTGTCAGAAAGATGAATGGGAGCTTTAGGAACTCCATTTTAATGAAGGCAGAGAGAGAGAGAGCGACGCTTGTGTAGTCGTGTTTGTATGTGTGCTGTGTAAAGATACTCCTGTAGCACTCGCTCTGTAGGTGTCCGCAGCAGAAGAGGTCAAGCCACTCCTGAACTGATGGAGACCTGCCCTCCATCGCCATTCATCACCGATAAACACATTTCTCTCTTCTGAACACTGTTCGGCTCAGTCAGGGTCAGTGCAGACTCCACAAAGAAAAGATGCTGGATTTCTCTAGTGTATTCAACTTGGAACAGTTACAGCTCATTTTAGAAACAAAAACTTCTCAGTATGAGTAAATTCATAGTAAGGTAATGGTTTATGAAATGGAATGAAAATAAATATAGCATTATATATAATATATATATAAATAGGGGTGCACAATATATCGGCCATCACATTAGTATTAGCCTATATATGTTAATTTTTAATGATATCATTATATGATATCATTATCAGTCCAATAAGGTGTCCAATATATTAAAGCCGATTAATAATGTATTATTTCCTTCAGATGTGACTGTTCATCATGACGGGTTTGAATTGCTTGAAATATGATTGGAATCACTTCAAAAGAGGAAAATACAGTTCAGAGCAACATGAGCAGCGCAAGTCTGTCATATAGACTACATAAAATTATAATGAGAACATCATAATTGTGTGTTTGGGACATGGCTTTTAATGCTGAGGCTTTTGTTTTTGTCATCAGGCTCTCAGAAATTACATAAAAATTTGGATTTAGATTTATCAGCCAATATATCAGTTATCAGTTTGCAGTGGAGTGGTGTCCAAAACCATAGTGGATGTTATCGAATGCACTAATTCAATGCCACAATGCACTGCACCAGCGAGTGTACAGCCGATGTACACTCAATGGCTAGAGAATACCCATAATGCACTGTGAGGGTCATGCCGAATAAATTCCCGCATCTCGCCAGAAGATGGCACACGCAGCGGGATCATCCATCCATCTATTTTCCAAAACGCTTAAGGCTTATACATAATTATACATAATGCATTCCATGCATAATTTCCATGAGTTTCAAATGATTATTAAACAGCAAGCACAAACTATGCAAAAGCAGCAGCTCTTCCAGCACACTCAGTCTCCGAATTCACTCGCACTCTTTCATTCACTCCTTCAAGGGAACTATATTAGTCGAGAGGAATAGTGAATGAGGGTATAGGGCGCGATTTGGAACATAGCCACTGAGTCATTTATTCAATTGAGTCATTCAAAAATGCTAATTCGTTCAGTTGAGTGTCTTTATAAGGGAGTCATTGAATCATTTACTCAATCGATTTGTTTATAAACACTGATTTATTCAGGAGCGAAAAAACACAGAAGTTACTCTATTAGCTACAGCAAACAAGCTGTAATCATGCTTTCATACCAGTAGTGTTGTGTTGTGTTGTGTTGTGTGCAGACTGTAGTGTTGTTTTGCATTTGACTCCACTACACCCCCTGGAGGCCTGGAGTCACCTTTAGATTGATGAAAGCTACATCAGGAACAGAGTGAGTTATCAGTCAGTCAAAATTTGTAGCTTTTTTACACCCTGTGATGTGTGATTGTTCCTCAGGAGGAGAGCAGAGGAGAGGGAGGTGATGGATTATACGAGAGTTTCTCCCCAGAGGTCTGCACTGCACTCTCACGGCCCGTGGGCCGCTCACTCGCACGTCAATGTCAGAGATCAATAGAGCTGATGTCTGGGTGGGTTTGAGTCTGAGTGTGTGTGTCACTGCTGAGATGAGTCTAAATAAGTCAAACATTGTTAGGAAGGTGAATCTCACGCCTAGATCATGTTTCACCCTTAAATCAAAAATATATCATGGACAACAAATCCCTTTTGGCATATATGATCCTTATTGTGTGTTTGTGTTTGTGTGTGTGTGTGTGTGTGTGTGTGTGCCTGTTTATGTGATTGAGTACACAAATTTGTATAACTATATGGGTATTACACTGGTATTACAACGTAAACGTGGTTTATGAGGACATTTAATTTGTCCTCATATTTCAAATAACTTTAAAAACACACTAAACAATGTTTTATTAAAAGTGTAAAAATGCATAATGTTTCCTGTGATGGGTAGGGGTAGTGTGTGTGTGTGTGTGTGTGTGTGTGTGTGTGTGTGTGTGTGTGTGTGTGTGTGTGTGTGTGTGTGTGTGTGTGTGTGTGTGTGTGTGTGTGTGTGTGTGTGTGTGTGTGTGATGGGTAGGTGCAATGTAGGGGGATAGAATGTAGGGTTTGTACAGTATAAAAACCATTACGACAATGGTCCTCATAATGTAGTTGCACCAACGTGTGTGTGTGTGTGTGTGTGTGTGTGTGTGTGTGTGTGTGTGTGTATTGTGTCGTCCGGCCTTGGAAAATTGGCATCTTTACCCTTTGTTCAAATATTATTAAAAATGTGTTAAAGATTTTGTAAGCGCATTGCATAGTTGTGCTTGGAGTTTTATTTGTGGTAGTAATGCAATGAAACATGACAGATTGTGTCGACATAATTTTTGGCCAGGATGTTATACAAAAAAAAATAACGAACACATGCAAAAACAAGAGAGAACCAAAGAAATATTAATAATAGCATTTTTTTGCATAGTAAAATAAAACCTGTAGCTGCAGTTCGCCTTTTTTGTCAAACAATTTTGCCAGATAAATACCTAAACCAAGTTTAGTGTTTTGTTTTTCCCTCATATTTAAATATAAATATATATTTTCCTCATATTTTGATAGTTTACTCAAACAATTAAGACCATTAAAAACAAGTATCCCCTCTGGACATCACTTTTAGCCACTAATATATATATATATATATATATATATATATATACACACCTTATTTTCGTTTGATTGAAAGGTGAAATATGACGTGAGGATTGCCAGTGAAATACTGTAGGAATGCAGACTTGCGTGAAAATGATTTTTTGTTCTTTTAAGTCGAGATGTCTTTGACAAAAGTCTCGGAGCTGTTTTTAATCAGTCGATCAGGTTGTAAATCTGTTCAGATGGCTTGTTTCTTCTTCGCAGCATATGTTCATGGCTGATTTGTCTTCTTGTGAGCGTGCTCTTTGTCTCTCTCTAGCTCTGTTTTTCTTTTCTTCTCACTATTTGTACTGTACATGAGCATAGCAATTCTCTACGGCACACACACCGCAGCTAAATACAGTTTAATAGTGTTTAATCCCATTCAGCTTTGGCTATCAATGGTGTTTTTCTACAGTTTACAGAATATTAAGGCTTCAAGACATTGGTTTTCAGCTGGTGTGTTCAGATCAGGTCATGGACGACAGGGGAAAACTATGCTAAATGCAATTAATAAAATGCAACTAATCATAGAATTATGCATCCTCAAAAACACTGCAAAGTACACAAGGTAAAAAGAAAAATCAAACTACACAAGGTAAAAGAAAATATTACATAAATTTTGTTAAATTCAAGCTCACATGCGATAAGGATAAATGTGGATTTAGAAACAGAAATTACAGATTTTTCTATTCAGTGTAACTAATTTATAAAAAGTATGTGAACCCCTTGCAGAATCTGTGAAAATGTGAATAATTTTAATAAAATAAGAGGATCATACAAAATGGATGTTTTTTTATTTTTTTATTTAGTACTGGTTGAAACATTTACTGATGCTCCAGAAGGAAACATGATGCATTTTTTGAATTTGAAGAAAAAAAAAATATATTTAAACAAAATAAGAAAAATGTCTTCATCCGGTTCAAAAGTTTTCACCCCCGGCTCTTAATGCGCTGTGTTTCCTTCTGGAGCATCAGTGAATGTTTCAACCTTTTTTTAGTAGTTGTGTTTGTGTCCCTCAATCGTCCTCAGATCTCACAATCATACAGTCACTGCTGGAAAGGGAATTTTCAGGACCTGGAGGATTTTTCTGAAGAACGTCGGGCAGTTTAACTGCTCAGGACAAACAAGAGACTCAAGAACAACCATCACAAAACACACACACAGCCGTGGATCATCCAGGGAACGACACACAGTATCAAGAATCAGAGTCATTTCAATAAATTCAGCTGTTTTTTGTCTTTTGGACTGAAAATATGTAAACATATTTTATGTAAAATATC
>CM031952.1:29093425-29233425 GCA_018749465.1 Paracanthobrama guichenoti
CACAGAGAATGTTGCCAAAATGCCAGTTTTGTTGAGTATTCTCATAATAGGAATCTTAAATGAGTTAAATAACATCTTAAATGAACTTGTGAGGAAATGAGATGCGCGTCAGATCCGCGTCATGTCTTAAAGTCACAGCAGCACTAATGATGTCTGTCATTAATGTTCATCACAGAACAAAGGAACAGAGAGAAGTGTAGCTTTAATGATGATTCATCTATATTTAATTGATTATTTATGCAGTTAAGAAAGGTGTTTAATAACTATTACATTTCTGTAAATGTCTAACAGGGAAGGCTGCAGGTAAATATAACATTTATTATAATGGGTTTATGTAAAGATTGTTTTAAGTTCACTTAAATTAAAAGTCGTTTTTAAAGCCTAATAAATGTTGAAATTGGTAATGTCATTAATGTTTCATAGAGACATTAGTATCAGTGATACTGACCTTCATTCATAAAGAGATGCCATTACAACACATTTAAAATATGCGGTCTTTAAATTGTTTCTACATTCATTTGGAGAGGAACTGAAATTAATACAATATCAAAATATAAAAAACGTATATACACTATATTGCCAAAAATTTTGGGTCGCCTGCCTTTACATGCACATGAGCTTTAATGCCTTCCCATTCTTAATCCGTAGGGTTTAATATGGAGTTGGCCCACCCTTTGCAGCTCTAACAGCTTCAGCTCTTCTGGGAAGGCTTTCCACAAGGTTCAGGCATGTGTTTATGGGAGTTTTTGACCATTCTTCTAGAAGGGCATTTGTGAGGTCAGGCACTGATGTTGGACGAGAAGGCCTGGCTCACAGTCTCCGCTCTAATTCTTCCCAAAGGTGTTCTATCGGGATGAGGTCAGGACTCTGTGCAGGCCAGTCAAGTTCCTCCACACCAAACTCGCTCATCCATGTCTTTATGGACCGACGCTTTGTGCACTGGTGCGCAGTCATGTTGGGACAGGAACGGTCCGTCCCCAAACTGTTCCCACAAAGTTGGGAGCATGAAATTGTCTAAAATGTCTTGGTCTGCTGAAGCATTAAGATTTCCTTTCTCTGGAACTAAGGGGCCCAGCCCAACCCCTGAAAAACAACCCCACCCCATAATCCCCCATCCACCAAACTTTACACTTGACACAATGCAGTCAGGCAAGTCCCGTTCTCCTGGCAACCACCAAACCCAGACTCGTCCATGGGATTGCCAGACAGAGAAGCGTGACTGGTCACTCTAGAGAACACATCTCCACTGCTCTAGAGTCCAGTGGCGGCGTGCTTTACACCACTGCATCCCACGCTTTGCATTGCACTTGGTGATTTAAGGCTTGGATGAGCTGCTCGGCCATGGAAATCCATTCCAATTTCTGCGCACTGTTCTTGAGCTCATCTGAAGGCCCCATGAAGTTTGGAGGTCTGTAGCTATTGACCCTCAGCATGTGCTGACCCCGCTCTGTGATTTTGCATGGCCTACCACTTGAGTTGCTGTTGTTCCCAATTGCATCCACTTTGTTCTAATCCCACTAACAGTTGAGCGTGGAATATTTAGTAGTGATGAAATTTTATGAATGGACTTACTGCACAGGTGGCAACCTATCACGGTACCACGCTTGAGTTCACTGAGCTCCTGAGAGCGAGCCATTCTTTCACAAATGTGTGTAGAAGCGTCTGAATGCCTAGTGCCTGATTTATACACCCGTGGACATGAAGGGATTGAACACCTGAAGTCAATGATTTGGAGGGGTGTCCCAATACTTTAGTGTATATATAGTGTATATATATTTACATTTTTTACTTTTAGTTAACAATAACAACACTGACTATAGCAGTATTAGTATTGTGTTGAGTCCTTAATATCTGATATAAAATAGGAAGCAAAACCAGTTGAGAACCACTGACTAGTGTTTTTCTTTCTGTCATTAATATCTGACACCAAGCAGATTAAACATTTAGACATGTTTCTTGTTTACAGCCTAGAGAAAGCACAGCTGCGGTTATCGCTCTATAAACATTACGATTTTGAAAGTGAATCCTATGGAATGATACTTCAGGACATTCACTGCCGCATCTGAATGCAGTCGACATTCCCAAAACGTCCGTACTGGAGATATTCAGGTGGCTAATGCGCGGTTGTGCTCGTTTGAGTAGCGGCACAGCTTACTGTGGAGAAGGTCACGACTGCGATATTCATTCTTTGGGAGCTCGGTGCTGTAAAAATGGTGCCGCATCCCAGAGGAGGATTTGCATTTTTTCAGGCTGAGGGAATGTTCTTACGCAAGCCCTGCTGAAACACTGCCAGAGAACACACTCCTCGCAGCCGCTGACTCTGCTTTCTTTCCCACTTTTCTTTTCTTTTGTGGCTGTATATCTCTGCGTGTGGATTACACTCTCTCTCTCTCTCTCTCTCTCTCTCTCTCTCTCTCTCTCTCTCTCTCTCTCTCTCTCTCTCTCTCTCTCTCGCGCTCTTTCCTTTCAGAACTGACCTTCAAGATCCAGTTCCTCATTCCACAGTCAAAGCACTACATTGTGAATCTGAATGAGCACAAAACATAACACAACTTGTAAATATGTTCGGGAAGGAATACTAGCTTACTGCATACTATATCCATTCATACTATATCTGCATAATGCATTCTAGATCACCTTATTTTTAACGTAAAAGCAGCACGGATACATGTCTGACTTCGGTTCTCATCCGCTTCCAGTTATTTTTAGCTGTATGTAGCTATGCTGCTTGATATTGCAAACTGGTATTTCTTACCATATTATTTTAATGTACTGTCATAATTATAAACACACTGGTTGGTAGCAAAAAATAGTTTTATTGTTTACTGCACTTTCTAGTTATTTCCCAATTGCAGCTAATGAATCAGAAGAGACTCATACATTCATATAACCCTTACTGTTATAAAATAAGGTGGATAGGCCTACTGTTTATTTGCTAGTTTTTCCCATTTGCAGAAACCACTGATGTTGCATACTGTATAGTGGCATATAGTAAGTCATTTACCAGGTAAAAACTGACCTGCTGCCTTGTTGACTAGTCAACTGCTTTTCAGTATGGCTGGTTATCTAGTAAAAATTAGTAGTCATTAGGAGGCATCATACCCATTCAAATGATTTTTGTCCCACGTGCCCCCTCAGATTTTTGAGCCAAATGGATTTGAATGCAGCTTCCAGAAATAAACAATTGACAATTAAGTCTTTGTTAAGTGTACAATCACACCGGTGTGATTAGAATGTTCAGTGCGCTCGTTATTAACTGCTGAATTCACATCTGCATTTGCACTTTGTCTGGCTCAGTGCACGTCATATATCGTTTCCAACCATATAATGCTTATTTTATACTTCTGACATTTAAATACCGATACAAGCAAAAATGTTTATAGTACAAGCAAGTACAAGCAAAAATGTTTATAGTTTGTAAAATATGTCTAGTGAAATATAGTAAATATATGGAAGCGGCAAAAATCTGATATCCTGTTCAACACATTGTGTGTAGGCAACTATAAAGTTGACTCTAATCTTAGAATATTGTATGTACAAAATGAATGAAGTTGTTGAATTTCTTCGTGTTGATGCTAAAGTTTGTCATCAGCCTGGGTGATTTGTGCAGAACTATCGAATATTCACGTGCAGGTGGATATAGGAATCCGTCCAAAATATTACAAAATATAATATTTTTGTCTTCTGTTAAATTGCCTTTTACCAGTTGACTGAACTCTGAACTTCATAGAACAACTTCTGATTCACAAAATGCGCTGTCGAACACCAAGATAAGATGAAAAAGCATTATTTAGCTTTAATACATTTTTATTTCAGTTTTATTCATTTTAGAATGCAAACTTTTTTATTTTATGTTTTATGTTTTCTAATATTTATATTTTATTTATTTCAATTACCGAAAACAGTTTTGGTAACACTTTATTTTAAGGTGACGTAGTTACACGTTGCTACTTGTAATCCTGTAGTAATAACAGTAAATGATGTATAATTACAAGTAACGAACCCTAACCGTAACTCTATAGTAAGAACATGCAGTTAATTAATATTACTCAGTACTTATTTGCACAACTATGTTACCTTAAAATAAGGTGCAACCACAGTTTTTAATAGTTTTAGGTTTAGCGAACAATAACAACACTGGCATGTATTTCTGTTTATTGTAGTATGCCAGATCCCATACAGCCAGGTGAACTGCATTATGGGAGGATAACTGAACAATGTAGGAGCGGAGACAGAGAACCGTCACATCGCCGTCTTTCCGCCACCCAAATTGCCGAAATGACAGAAGAGAATATAATGGGAAATGGATTACTCCAGGGCTGACGTGCGTCTCTGAAATCAGACATCCGTACTAAGATGAGTAAACTGGATTAGTCTCCCCTCAGTCCCGTCTCCGGTGCCGTCGGTGAACGGAGAAGTACCCTCGCCGCCCGGGCCTCTTTTGGGAAATCAAACACTTGTCAGCCCAGCTGGCTGCAGAGGCTGCGGTGTTGTCTTTCCTTCTCGCCGTCTCGTTTTCGTCTGTTTACATGTGGGAATTGTGGGAGGCCCCGCTCTGGCCGCCTTGCCAGGAGGAATTGCTTCGTGCAAAAAATTGTCAACAAGATTTTATGTTTTACGGCTGCCTGTCTGAGAACATTACTGAGGCCTGGCATCTGCTGTTCAATTCATTACACTCCGCTTAAGCAATTTGTTCCTCTCCAGCATTTTAAGGAAATGTGATTAGGTGTGTTTCCTCGGCCTGTTCGACTGAGGTTGAGCTGATATCACAGATTGGATATTGTTTTCTCAGGGCTTGTGGGTAAATGAGATGGATCTGTAGGTGAGGGATCACAGTATGTCATGTTACATGCTATGAATACTACATACTGTTTTTTAAAAACGATATATGCGGTATGTATACTTCTATTTCCTCGTATGAACAATGCAAAATACACTATCTATCAAAAGTTCAAGATTTTTAAATTGATACTTTTATTCAGCAAGGACACATTAAATTGATCATAAGAGACAATAAATACATTTATAATGTTACAAAAGATTATATTTCAAATAAATGCTGTTCTTTTGAACTTTCTATTTGTCAAAGAATCCTGAAAAAAATCTGGTTTCCTCAAAAATATGAAGCAGCACAACTGTTTTCAACATTAATAATAATCATAAATGTGTGTTGATCATCAGATCCTCATCTGAGAGTGATCAGTGAAGGATCATGTGACACTGAAGACTGGAGTAATGATGATAAACTCAGCTTTGATCACAGGAATAAATCACACTTTACTGTATATTCACATAGAACACAGTGATTTAAAATTGTAATAATATTTCACAATATTATAGTATTTTTCCTTAATTTTTGATTAAATAAATGCAGTCTTGGTGAGCAGAAGCAGTCTTAGTGAGCCCTCATTCAAAAACATTGAATAATCCTACCAAGCCCAAAAAGTGTACGTGTCCCACAATGCAATGCACTCTATTGACCTGTCAATTCTAGTGTGACGAATAACAACCATGATCCATATTTGATCATTCTGCAAAAATCTAATGCATTTTTACAAAATTTGAAAATGTATTAAATATATTTTAAATATAACTTTGAATATAACACAAAGTAATAGAACGACAGTTGTACATTAATAATTTCTTTACAATAAAATTGATTTTATTGTTTAAATCTATTAATTTCAAGAATTGGTACTTGACATACAACTGATAATTACCGTTTTAACTCATAATATTCATCATGAATGACTGTCAAATTAAAACATGCGATTTAGTGAGGTCATGTGACAATGTTGTAGCATACTTCTGTTTGAAGCGTGTATTGTTGCATACATAAAATATATTCTCTATATCAGTTTCTGAACTCCCTGAAACGCCTCCATTGTAGTCTTGAGTTTTCTTTCCGGGAACCAGCACATCACAATATTCCTCATTTAAATAATTCATACGCAGGATAAAGGGGCGGGGCCTGGTTGAGTTAGTTAGTAGTGTGTTGAAACTGGTGGTTATGGTAAGGGGCGGGACATTTCCCACACACACTCAAAGCGCTTGACCAATCACAACACACTGCTCCAGCTGACCAATCAGAGCACATTGTGCTTTTCAGGAGGAGGGGCTTCATAGAGACAGGAACTAAACAGAGCGTTACTGACAGACTGGGAAGAGAGGAGCCGCAACAATGGAGAATATGAGGAAATAATGTGTTTTTTGAACATACAAGCATGAAAACATATTTTCAAGACTTTGAAAAAGGGCATAATAGGTCAGTTTGGTGGTGAATTCATGGTTCACGGTGTGTGTTCACTCAGAACAGGCTCTGAAGCAACTTGAGGACACATTGTATAACAAAGCTCAGCGCGAGACGTCAGCCTTTAGAGGCGTTCAGGTGTGGCGACAGGCGGAATAAGCCCCATTGAGGTCTGAATTGCCCGTTTACCACAAGCCCTGCGGTCTTCTGAATGACCCGTCGTCCTCAGAAGAGACTGCAATTATGATCTCAGAGGGGTTTCTGTTGTCTCGTTGATTGCTCAATGTCCCATTACCCTGTAAATATTTACGTGGGCACACTGACATTTTACCGCTGGGCCAAGACTTGCGCTGTGATTTGTTGACAGCGATGCGGTTTCTAGGGTGATGCTTTTAGAGGATCTTTGTCTTTATGTGTCTGTTTCCAATAATAGTGTTTTTGCCCAGCAGGGTTTTTTTCTGCACTGTCATGTTGCGACTTTCTCCGAGGCCATCATGCGCGATCATTGTCGAGTCATTCGACCTCTACATCAGGCCCTGAGTGTGTCTGACAACAGCCTTGAAAACTTCACAGCGTTTCCCTGGCTTTGATTCCCTTTTGCGCGCCAGAAAACTACCCTCCCGGAAACAAAGGATTTGCATTCCACATTCATCACTGTCTTCATGACAAAGCAGTGCAGCACCGCAGCCGAAAATATCAGAGCGGTGGGGGAAAAACTCCTGTTGATTCACTCCCTTTTACGGAAAAATCAAATCAAACCCATCGATCTAATTACACACAGACTACACACGCTGATGGTAATTGCAAAGTACAAATGCATTGGAAAGGCCACAGATTCCCCAAAGGTGCAGATCTGTGTGGAAACGGCTGTAAGTGTCTTCAATCTATAACTTATGAGTGAGAATCTCACAGAAAGTGTTTTTTATCTGGCTCCCAGCAGTGCACGAAAGGGAATGACCTCATTTAAGACCATTTTTTAAAAAGAAATATCAAGTCAAAGCCCTAAATGTGTGTGTATTTATAGGAATGCTTGGTTGGCTAATGGGAAAATGCTTCCGGAACTAACTAAGGCTGCTAAAAAAGTGGATGTAACGTACATTTATGATCATTAGACAGTCAAATCGTTACATTTAGTCATTTAGCAGCCAAATGAGGAACAATTAACAGTTCCAGTGAAAGCTAGTAGATTAGCTTAGCAACATGCTAATGTCGAACTCTATGACCACTGGTTTCCTCAGAGTTCCATCAGAGTGTGTATTTTTGTGAGAGTGTGTGTGGCTAACACATCATGTACTGTACCTGGTGAGGGGTTAATGACTTGCTAATGAAACACATGGCTAGCAGCTAATTAGATGTGACCTGTTTTCCTGCAATTTTACCTCACGGTTGACAGCTCATATGCTAATGTGCTAATCTACCTGCCGTCTCTGTAAAGTCTTTTTTTCTTTTCCCGTGTTATTTATTATTTTAGCTATATATAGTGTGAAGTCACAACCTTTGAAGTAGATGCAATATCCCTGTATTCTGAAGGTCTTGCTAATTTGGCTCTTAATATGGTTGTAGCTTGTTATGTGAGATGCCAGGATTGTGATTCATTTCACACACCTCAGCCTGACCTGACGTCTCCTTTGATATCTTTACAAGCATTTTAATGATCTCTGGCTCTTGAGTATCTTCTGCCGAGGAATTCTCTAAATAAACCACATGGTGTTGCCATTAAAATGAGTGTTATTCTTTAAAATAAGTTTTATTCTCCCAGTTTGATAAAAGTTGTAAAACATATTTCAAGTATTTCAAGAAAAACAAGGTTATTTTCACACTATATTAATGATAATAATAATGATAATTATAATGATAATTAGTAGGAGTAGTATTTTGTATAAATTGATTTATTTTCATCAAATGTTATATTTTACTATATATATATATATATATATATATATATATATATATATATATATATGTGTGTGTGTGTATATATGTGTGTGTATATATATATATATATATATATATATATATATATATATATATATATATATATATATATATATATATATATATATATATATATATATATATATATTATCTTAGACTTGGACATTTTGTTTATTAAAATTGTAATAATGTCAATATAGTATTAATACTTTTTATTACTTATTTTTTATTATATATAATTATATATACAGGTGCTGGTCATATAATTAGAATATCAAAAGTTGATTTATTTCACTAATTCCATTCAAAAAGTGAAACTTGTATACTTGTATATTCTTATTCTTGTATAATTCATTCATTACACACAGACTGATATATTTCAAATGTTTAATTCTCTTAATTTTGATGATTGATTATAACTGACAACTAAGGAAAATCCCAAATTCAGTATCTCAGAAAGTTAGAATATTGGTTGAATATTGAAGACACCTGGAGCCACACTCTAATCAGCTGATGAACTCAAAACACCTGCAAAGGCCTTTAAATGCTCTCTCAGTCTAGTTCTGTAGGCTACACAATCATGGGGAAGACTGCTGACCTGACAGTTGTCCAAAAGACGACCATTGACACCTTGCACAAGGAGGGCAAGACACAAAAGGTCATTGCAAAAGAGGCTGGCTGTTCACAGAGCTCTGTGTCCAAGCACATTAATAGAGAGGCGAAGGGAAGGAAAAGATGTGGTAGAAAAAAGTGTACAAGCAATAGGGATAACCGCAACCTGGAGAGGATTGTGAAACAAAACCCATTCAAAAATGTGGGGGAGATTCTCAAAGAGTGGACTGCAGCTGGAGTCAGAGCTTCAAGAAGACATGGGCTTCAGCTGTCGCAGTCCTTGAGTCAAGCCACTCTTGAACAACAGACGGCGTCAGAAGCGTCTCGCCTGGGCTAAAGACAGAAAGGACTGGACTGCTGCTGAGTGCTCCAAAGTTATGTTCTCTGATGAGAGTAAATCAGGGTCCCAGAGTCTGGATGAAGAGAGGAGAGGCACACAATCCACGTTGCTTGAGGTCCAGTGTAAAGTTTCCACAGTCAGTGATGGTTTGTGGTGCCATGTCATCTGCTGGTGTTGGTCCACTGTGTTTTCTGAGGTCCAAGGTCAACGCAGCGGTATACCAGGAAGTTTTAGAGCACTTCATGCTTCCTGCTGCTGACCAACTTTATGGAGATGCAGATTTCATTTTCCAACAGGACTTGGCACCTGCACACAGTGCCAAAGCAACCAGTGCCTGGTTTAAGGACCATGGTATCCCTGTTCTTAATTGGCCAGCAAACTCGCCTGACCTTAAGCCCATAGAAAATCTATGGGGTATTGTGAAGAGGAAGATGCGATATGCCAGACCCAACAATGCAGAAGAGCTGAAGGCCACTATCAGAGCGACCTGGGCTCTCATAACACCTGAGCAGGGCCACAGACTGATGGACTCCATGCCATGCCGCATTGCTGCAGTAATTCAGGCTAAAGGAGCCCCAGCTCAGTGTTGAGTGCTGTACATGCTCATACTTTTCAGTTGGCCAAGATTTCTAAGATTTCCAAGATCCTTTCTTTGTGTTGGTCTAAAGTGATATTCTAATTTTCTGAGATACTGAATTTGGGATTTTCCTTAGTTGTCAGTTATAATCATCAAAATTAAAAGAAATAAACATTTGAAATATATCAGTCTGTGTGTAATGAATGAATATAATATACAAGTTTCACTTTTTGAATGGAATTAGTGAAATAAATCAACTTTTTGATAATATTCTATTTATATGACCAGCACCTGTATGTACACTCACCTAAAGGATTATTAGGAACACCATACTAATACTGTGTTTGACCCCCTTTCGCCTTCAGAACTGCCTTAATTCTACGTGGCATTGATTCAACAAGGTGCTGAAAGCATTCTTTAGAAATGTTGGCCCATATTGATAGGATAGCATCTTGCAGTTGATGGAGATTTATGGGATACACATCCAGGGCACGAAGCTCTCGTTCTACCACATCCCAAAGATGCTCTATTGGGTTGAGATCTGGTGACTGTGGGGGCCATTTTAGTACAGTGAACTCATTGTCATGTTCAAGAAACCAATTTGAAATGATTCGAGCTTTGTGACATGGTGCATTATCCTGCTGGAAGTAGCCATCAGAGAATGGGTACATGGTGGTCATAAAGGGATGGACATGGTCAGAAACAATGCTCAGGTAGGCCGTGGCATTTAAACGATGCCCAATTGGCACTAAGGGGCCTAAAGTGTACCAAGAAAACATCCCCCACACCATTACACCACCACCACCAGCCTGCACAATGGTAACAAGGCATGATGGATCCATGTTCTCATTCTGTTTACGCCAAATTCTGACTCTACCATCTGAATGTCTCAACAGAAATCGAGACTCATCAGACCAGGAAACATTTTTCCAGTCTTCAACTGTCCAATTTTGGTGAGCTCACACAAATTGTAGCCTCTTTTTCCTATTTGTAGTGGAGATGAGTGGTACCCGGTGGGGTCTTCTGCTGTTGTAGCCCATCCGCCTCAAGGTTGTGCGTGTTGTGGCTTCACAAATGCTTTGCTGCATACCTCGGTTGTAACGAGTGGTTATTTCAGTCAAAGTTGCTCTTCTATCAGCTTGAATCAGTCGGCCCATTCTCCTCTGACCTCTAGCATCAACAAGGCATTTTCGCCCACAGGACTGCCGCATACTGGATGTTTTTCCTTTTCACACCATTCTTTGTAAACCCTAGAAATGGTTGTGCGTGAAAATCCCAGTAACTGAGCAGATTGTGAAATACTCAGACCGCCCGCCTGGCACCAACAACCATGCCACGCTCAAAATTGCTTAAATCACCTTTCTTTCCCATTCTGACATTCAGTTTGGAGTTCAGGAGATTGTCTTGACCAGGACCACACCCCTAAATGCATTGAAGCAACTGCCATGTGATTGGTTGATTAGATAATTGCATTAATGAGAAATTGAACAGGTGTTCCTAATAATCCTTTAGGTGAGTGTATATGTGTATGTGTGTAGTATGTATGTGTGTGTGTGTGTATATATATACACACACACATACATACATGTACACACGCACATTTTATAAGATATATACATAAACTTTATTTTAGACTGGGACATTTTGTTCATTAAAATGAAATAATGTCATTATAGTATTAATAATCTAGTCAATAAAATAATTAATAAGTAGAATATTTACTTTAAGTTAAATATAATTTCAATAATAATAAATAAATATATATATATATATATATATATATATATACACACACACACATATACATGTAGATATACATTATACATATACAGTATTGATTGATTGATTGAACTTTATTTACATTACAATTAAATGATGTCAGTGTAAAGTATTTATATCCTAAAACAGAATATTTTCTTTATTCCCCCCAATATGACATGGCCATTTCTTGGCTGAATTCCCTCACTGGCCTCCAGTGCTTCGCTCAGCATCCGCAGTTGAAGATGCTGTAATGTGTGTGTGTTTTGTATGCAGCAGCAGCGGGTCGGGGCTGGGACTCTCTCCGTCTGCGGTGGTGTAGTGCATTAGAGAACGGAGCGGCTGACACAGCCCGGGGCGTTATACATGCTTATCGACCCGCTGTCAGGCCTGACTGACGCCCGACTGTCACAGGAGCGCGTGTGATGGACAGATGAGCGTGAGAACCCACCAGAGGAACCCGTGCACTCAAAATGAAGACGTACTCAACAAAACCTGCCCCAGAGGTGTAAATTACACCGTAACGGGCCTTTTCATCATTCCTTTCACGAGTTAATCTCCTCGCTCGTTCCACAAGGTTCCTCGTTAATGCTGCGGCGTAATTAGCAGGCGTTTGGTTTGTTAGCATCAGGAGAGGGAAGAATGCACGAGGGCTTCGAGGCAAGTTATTGACAACGGCGCAACAGAGACGCTCCCTTTTGTTGACGTTTGAATCATCTGGTTTAGTTGCTTTTGGGCGTCGGGTGGGCGAAGAGGCCTGTCGGAAATCTCAATGAGTGGCAGTAGATTGCGGATGTTTTCCGGTGAGCGTTTTCCCTTGGGAAATGCACACAACATGGGAGAGAAATGACTAAAGAACATGCTAATAAAGCCGTTTAAATAATTCATCTCTTCATCTTAAACCTGCCGCCTCCAGGGCTGCGGGAAACGCTCATCAGCCTCTCTCATCTCCGCCGATTCTGGCTTTTCATTCTTTTTTATCCTTTATCGCATCCCTCGCTCCCTGTCACATTCCTCCTTCACCTTGGCTTTCTTGTTTGTCATCTCGTCGTATCCGTCTCTCTCTCTCTGCCCTGTGCTGATAGCGCTCGAGATGTTTTATTTACATCATTGTCAGGATGATTTCCTGGAGGTAAATTCAGATCTGAGAGTTCTGCTCCCTCAGGAGAGTCAGCGGAGTCGAGCGCATTTGCGAGCGCGGCGGCAGCCGTATGATTCAACGGCATCATTTGTGCGCTAACGCTCTGTTTCTGTCGCTCGCTTCCAGCATGACAACACCCATTCCTGTTGAAGTGTCTCGAGCCCAGCATTAGCTACTTCATGCATTATAAGAAAACACAATAGCATTTTGACCCAGGCCATCAGATCCCATCTGATCTGTAAACTATAGGAACACTATAGTCCATCTGAATTTTTCTTTTGTTTAGGTTCAGTAATTTCTCTTTAATGGCAATGAACTCAGTTATTGAATTATTTTCGAAAATGTCTCTGATATGTGAGTGGTTTATGGCTTGAGCCTTCATTAGCTATGCTTCCATTCAAGTTGCAAAATTTTATTTTATTTTATTTATATTTATTATATTTTTCAAATGTATATAGTAATAATAATAATAATAATATAATTTTATATTTATTATATTTTTTATTTTTATTATAATATTTATATATTATAATAAAGTAATTATATATTTAATTGTTGTATTATTTTTATCTATTTACATTTGTTAAGTTTTTACTTAAATATATTTATTTTATATTTATATATGTGATCAAATATGTCAGTATGTCCACAGAATTTCTACGCGTGTGTTTTGATTGGTTGCTGAGTTGGCCTATTTTTTATATTTACATAATATAATAATAATAACAATAACTAATAACATATTAAATTATGCAGTATTTTATTCATCTATTTATAGTTATTATGATTTATTTATATTTATTTTATATTTCTATGTGTGCTAAAAGCATTTTTTGTGCAAGTTGCAAATTTAATTGTATTTATGTGTATTTTTTATATTTATTTTATTTATTTGTAATTTTATATAATAATAATAATATAATAATAATAATACAAATATTATATTGAAATAGCCATTCTTTATGATTTTTAACTATTTAGATTTATTATATTTATTTATAATTATTTAATATTTATATGTTTGCAAAAATGTTGAATTGTTAAATACATTTTAATGCACATTTTGTGCATAGTGTTGCTATGGGGTCATTAGCTATTTTTTCCATCCAAGTCGCAATTTAATTGCATTTATGTATATTTTTTGAAAATATATTTATGAAACAATAATAATAATAATAAAAAAATTATTAATTGTATTATATTTTTACTTTTATATAATAATAATATAGTAATAATATGAATAATATATTTAAATATCCTTTCTTTATTATTATTATTATTATTATTATTATTATTATTATTATTATCTATTTATAATTATTTGTAGTTATTTTATATTTATATGTGTGCTAAAATATGTTAATGTATATATTTTTGTGCATAGTGTTGCTATGGGGTCATTGGCTATTTTTCCATACAAATTGCAAATTGAATTGTATTTATGTATATTTTTATAAAATATTAATAACAAAACATAATTAGTTTATTTTAATTTAATAATATATTTAAAAATCTTTTTTATTCTTATTATATTTATCTGTTTACATTTTTTGTGCTGAAATATTTTTGAATGTGTCGCTTGGAATCATTTGTAAGCGCACCTTTCCATACATCATTTTATATAATATCTGAAAATTCACATAAAAATCTGAGGACGGAAACTCTGAGCTCTGAAACTTTTTTTCACCTGTACCCAGCGTCCGATCACTTAGTAAAGTGAGTGCAGACGATTAGAGGAATCATTCACGTCAGTTATTAATAACAGTAGTGCTGCCTTAACAAACATGCGAGACCGTTTCATATCTCTGTCCATGAACATGCGAGTCATGCTGATGTCCATGCGCTCACGTCTTCATAAATGATCATTTAGAGCGAGTCTTTGTTCTTCTGCGGTGAGGAAAAGCTCTTTGATCTGTCCGTCTCTCACACGCTGCTTATTAATGAGCTCATCTCTCCTCTCCTCTTCCCAAAAGATGCGCTTTGTGTTGCTTTCCCTGTATGGATTACGCTTGGAGATGTTCTATTGATCCGGCTGAAGTCCATATTGAACCGGCTCTAATTTGGAGCTTGTGGAAAAGCTTTCTCCAGCCCAGACGGTTAATAATTCCCCATAATATGATGAATAGATGTGTGATGAATTAATCTGGTGAAGTGAGTCATTAATTAGATGGAGAGCATGCTGGTTTGTCCAGTCATTCCTCTTGGTTTTGTGTCTTCATTTGTCGGTTTAATTTGGACATTCTTCCTCCTCCGCATGTCTCCGTCTTCCTCATGCGATGGATTTCCCCAGACGCTCCTGATAGGCTCCCAATCAATAGCATTAACCTCCCAATTAATCATCCAACCAATGAGGAGTCCAATTATTGGAAGCGGCTGGTGTCAAAGATGAATACATGCTTGGAAGTTTTGTCTCAGCGGTGGACTCATGGCTTGAGCTGTGTGTCTGTATGTCCAAATCATTTTCATACATGCCAATAATTATTAACATATACTGTGGTGTTTACATGTTGTCATGTTATATGTCCAAAAAACATCCCATCTGAGGACAACATTTATATATTTGATATACATGTAAACATATTTGTTTTATGTATAAACATACATGTTTTATATATAAACTTTTTTTAGATTTATTTATTTATTTATTTTTATAATATTTTGACTTACTCTTATAGGTCAGTGAATATTAGCATTCGTTTTCTGGGTGTCTTATGAAATCATTGCAGTGTGTGTGTGTGTGCGTGTGGCTGTTTGCGCATCCATGTTTGTGTGTGTGTCTGCACGCATTTGTGTGTATGTGCATGTTTGTGTGCGTGCCTGTGTGTGTGTGTGTGTGTATGTGTGTGTGTGTGTGTGTGTGTGTGTATGTGCATGTTTGTGTATGTGTGTTTACGTGTGTGTGTGTGCGTGTGTGCGTGCGTGTGTGCGTGTGTGTGCTTGCGTGTGTGTGCGTGCGTGTGTACGCGTGTGTTTGTGCGTGCGTGTGTGTGTCCGTGCGTGTGTGCGTGCGCGCGCATGTGCGTGTGTGTGTGTAACACGTAGATGATGATTCATGCTCTCCCAAGAAAAACACACAGGCTGCCAGTGGCTTGCGGATAGCAGCGCTCCACCGGGGAGCCGAGTATATTTATTCAACAATCCTGTTGACCAGAGGAGCACGTCCATGTGTGTGTTTGTGAATGAGAGAGGAGAGAAAAAACCCAAAGAGAAGGTCCAGCTGTAAAAACCTACAGGAAGCAAAGATGAGTCAAATCTAGATGAAAGAGATGAGAAACAATGAGTCATTTTTCTGAAATCTCACATTTGGAGTTGTTCGTCTTCAGGGGCCGAATGAGACAATGAGTCTTATTCACTAATACTCATGTGCTTGTGTGTGCAGAAAGGTTCTCACGCATGTTTGCCAGATTCAGTTTGTTCTCACTCACTTTTATATAATATCATTTTAGAATGATCATTTTTGTCACTCTTCAAGTAACTATTTAAAATAAAGAATCAGAACATTTTCATTCAACATCTAGGGCATGTTTTAGTGCAGATTATAATGTAAAAATGTTTACGTAAAAAACATTTAGGTATGTAATTATTGGTGCTGTGATGGACACTATAACGAATACAAAAATCTGAATGGCTGTTTGAAACATTTAAATACTGTTCAGAAACAGAAAGTAGCACAGCTACGGCTTTGTTTACAGGGGTTACCGCTTGGGTTTTCATTCTATTTTTTCGTATTTTCTACATTCTGTATTTTGAAGTGCCCATGCATGTTCATTATCACAGTATATCATATTACTGCACGTGTCTATGCGTCTAATATCACGTTATATGGAGACAGTAGTGCACAAACGACGGCCACACTCGACTTGAACTCATCAGCTGAGCATCGATTTCTTCCGTGTCACCTCTTCTCATGAGGATCACTAAAGTGCGAGTGTGTTTAAAGCGCCCCGGAGGACAGTTTTACTGCTCATTCAAAGCTGCAGTTCTTCAGTTTAGTACCAGACATTCCTCCTAAACCACCTTTGGATGAATTAAAACACACAATCGAGTCAGCAGTTGACCTAAAGAAAGAGTACAGAGCTATCAAATTAATGTGGATTGTTGTTTATTCAATAAGAAAAGTTTGACTTCATATTTTGATCGCAGACAAATTCCTGACAAATCTGAGCACTATTTGAGACATTATTGAGAAGCGCTAGGGATTTCTGGAGTATTTTTATCAGGAGAAACATCAGAAACCTCCAAAAGCACCTTTTATCTCATTGCTGTGTAGAAGAAACAACTGAGGTATAAAAGAGATATTTTGTGTGTGTTTGTCAAGCACTAAAAGGGTTAAGACACAAGCTGTTAGTAAATGTGGCCCTTAATTAGGGGCCAAGAGCTGAAGGTGTGTAGGTACCTATTGTATCCATTGGCATTCCTATTCTTCTTCTTCTTCCGCTCTTGAGTCTATGGCAGCCCATAGAACCACGTGTGGGAAAGAAATTTGGCACACAGATAGAGGACAGTCTGAATTTCCCTCTAGCACAACCAGCTGTCCAAAGTTGCACTCACATTTATGCTAAAAACGTCTGAACCGTAAGGGCTAGGAACAAAATACAAGCTGATTCGATTGCATTGATTCAAAGTCATTTTCCTTCATTTAGAATTTTCCGAAAAAATTACTAATCTAGACAGTTCACAGATTTTCACCAAAATGTAACCAGATCATCTTCAGACCATGCCGACAAAAAGTTATGGAATTCAAGCATCAAATCGTTCTTGAATAATGTGCGAATGAATTTGACGAAGAGCGCACCAGAATGGACGTGAGGCTATAGCTCCGCAACGCTTTAGCGTATTCTGACCAAATTTGGCGTGTGTTATGACAACCATGACCTGAGGTTACCTGCATAGTTTCAGCGCAGTGCCACCTAGTGGTCAGGAGATATGAAAAATGACTTACACCTTCTAAACGGTTTGGCCAAAAATCACGAAGCCTGGTCTCTTTAGATTCGGTGCATCATGCAGAGTCAAATGATACCAGCCATTTTGAATATTATTGTTAAGTGCTATATTTTATGAACGCATCAGTGTATTGTTACAAAGTGTTTTATTATTAAAGTTATAATGACATTTCCAAAAATGCGAATGACTTTTGATTAAATTAGCCTATTGTAATGGAACTGGTCTTAATAAATTCCTTGGGTGAGAGCGAGAACATCTATACCAATTTCGCCATAGTCAGCCTAACTACCTACTTTTTCGAACTCCTCCTAGACTGTTTGTCTGATTTTGTATAATTTTCAGACCATTCCAGCAAAAAGTTGTGGTTTTCGTGTTGATAGACGAAACCGTTTTCGTATACCGCATCAATAGATTTGATGGCATGATGCCAAAACGACTCTAAGGCTGTATCTCTGCAATGCTTTGGCATGTATCATAGTCACCTCATGCTGACCACACCACATCAGTTTGGTCACAGTGCCACCTATTGTTTGAAAGTGATTACTAGTGACTATGATTTTTCTGACATTTGGCCTTAAATCATCTTAATGTGCCATTAATTGCTCGTTGTTGCAGTTGGTCTGATGCTCCCAGCTATGGTGGCATGATGCATTGTGCCTTCTTTGTGTTTGACCTCTTAATGGCTTGCAGCTGTATTATTTGAAATACATTTGTAATTTCAAATGTTATTTGTTTTTGGATTTTTCCACACTTAAACTGCAAAAATAGAATTTATTCCACAATGTTTTTGTCTTTTTTCCCAGTACAAATACAAACCCGATTCCAAAAAAGTTGGGTCACTGTACAAATTGTGAATAAAAACAGAATGCAATGATGTGGAAGTTTCAATATTTTATTCAGAATACAACATAGATGACATATCAAATGTTTAAACTGAGAAAATGCATCATTTTAAGGGAAAAATAAGTTGATTTTAAATTTCATGGCATCAACACATCTCAAAAAAGTTGGGACAAGGCCATGTTTCCCACTGTGTGGCATCCCCTCTTCTTTTTCTAACAGTCTGCAAACGTCTGGGGACTGAGGAGACAAGCTGCTCAAGTTTAGGAATAGGAATGTTGTCCCATTCTTGTCTAATACAGGCTTCTAGTTGCTCAACTGTCTTAGGTCTTCTTTGTGGCATCTTCCTCTTTATGATGCTCAAATGTTTTCTATGGTGAAAGATCTGGACTGCAGGCTGGCCATTTCAGTCCCCGGATCCTTCTTCTACACAGCCATGATGTTGTAATTGATGCAGTATGTGGTCTGGCATTGTCATGTTGGAAAATGCAAGGTCTTCCCTGAAAGAGACGACGTCTGGATGGGAGCATATGTTGTTCTAGAACTTGGATATCCCTTTCAGCATTGATGGTGCCTTTCCAGATGTGTAAGCTGCCCATGCCACACGCACTCATGAACCCCATCCCATCAGAGATGCAGGCTTCTGAACTGAGCGCTGACAACAACTTGGGTTGTCCTTGTCCTCTTTAGTCCGGATGACATGGCGTCCCAGTTTTCCAAAAAGAACTTCAGATTTTGATTGGTCTGACCACAGAACAGTTTTCCACTTTGCCACAGTCCATTTTAAATGAGCCTTGGCCCAGAGAAAACGCCTGCGCTTCTGGATCATGTTTAGATATGGCTTCTTTTTGACCTATAGAGTTTTAGCCGGCAGCGGCGAATGGCACGGTGGATTGTGTTCACCGACAATGTTTTCTGGAAGTATTCCTGAGCCCATGTTGTGATCTCCATTACAGTAGCATTCCTGTATGTGATGCAGTGCCGTCTAAGGGCCGGAGATCACGGGCATCCAGTATGGTTTTCCGGCCTTGACCCTTACGCACAGAGATTGTTCCAGATTCTCTGAATCTTTGGATGATATTATGCACTGTAGATGATGAGAACTTCAAACTCTTTGCAGTGTTTCTCTGAGAAACTCCTTTCTGATATTGCTCCAGTATTTTTGGCCGCAGCATTGGGGGAATTGGTGATCCTCTGCCCATCTTGACTTCTGAGAGACACTGCCACTCTGAGAGGCTCTTTTTATACCCAATCATGTTGCCAATTGACCTAATAAGTTGCAGATTGGTCCTCCAGCTGTTCCTTATATGTACATTTAACTTTTCCGGCCTCTTATTGCTCCCTGTCCCAACTTTTTTGGAATGTGTAGCTCTCATGAAATCCAAAATGAGCCAATATTTGGCATGACATTTCAAAATGTCTCACTTTCAACATTTGATATGTTATCTATATTCTATTGTGAATAAAATATAAGTTTATGAGATTTGTAAATTATTGCATTCCTTTTTTATTCACAATTTGTACAGCGTCCCAACTTTTTTGGAATCGGGTTTGTACCTAAACATTCTTAAATCAATATACATTTACTTGAGAAGCAAAATTACTTCAAATGTTAAGTCTTGTGTTCTGATAAATGTATCAAAATTGAATAAGTTTTTGCTTAAAACAAGAAAAATGTACTTAATTCAACAGGAAAACAACCCCACTGGCAGGTATTCTTTCTTGTTTTAAGCAAAAACTTAACTTAATATCTTAAGGCATTTTGCTTCTCAAGTAAATGTGTCTTGATGTTTAGATATTTGTACTGGAAAGCGAGACAAAATAAAACATAATTTTTTTGCAGTGTACTTTTGTTTTTTATGTCTGAATGAGAGTTGCAGTGATGTCAGTCCATTAAACTCTCACTCTGTAGATTTGAGCTCATCGTCTGTAGCGTCAGTTCAAAGACGTCCCCACAGACGGCTTTTATTGAAGTTAAGATGTCCACGACTTTCTCATGACCTCACTTCTGAACAAAGAACAAAGGTTTACGTCAACTTGTCCACCTTTGAGAGCGCCGTGGCAGGAGCTGGAGAGAGAAAGAGAGAGAGCAGGTTAAAGAATTAAAGTGAGTGCGGTTCTCTCCTGTCATTCTCCCTGTCGAGATGCGAATCCGTGCTGCGCCAGCACACACACACACACACAGGCAAGCCGCTGACTTGGGAAAATCAGCGAGAGGAGGGTGCAAAATCCCTCTTTATCGAAAATTGGCTCTCCCAGTGAACAGCCCTCTAACAGAAATCCAGTGGGGTTTCCAAGGAAACCGTTCCACGGATCTGAAACTGTGAGCAAAGCCGGAGATGAATAGCTGATTTGTAGGACACACAACAATAGCGGTGCAAGGCATAATTGTACAATAATGAATAAAAATCAGGGAGGAAAGAAACAGGAGTAAGTGGTCAGGTGATTAATGTCCAGTGAGGTGTGTGTAATGCTGTGTGTGTTTGAACTAGTCATCGCTGATTCACAATATACAGTAGTGGCCAGAAGTGATGTCCGTGTTTGTTTTTAATGACCCTACAAGTTCGACTAAACCATCAAAATATGAGGAACATCTTTTAAATATGAGGGAAGAACAAAACTTGGTTAAGGTGTTTATCTGACTAAATTATTTGGCATAAAAGGCAAACTACAGCATAATCAGTTATTAATATTTCGTTGGTGTTCATAATTTCTTAGTACGAGTCTAGCCAAAAATTATGTTGCACAATTTGTCATGTTTCATTGCGTTATCACAAATAAAACAATCAACTCCAAGCACAACTATGTAATATGCTTACAAAATATTTACCCTTTATTCAAATATGATTCAAAATATGTTAAATGTTCCTCGGCTGAACATCACTTTTAGCCACTACTGTAAATGTGTTGTTTTGTTCAGCTACACTCTCAAACTTAAAAGCGTTTCTTTGTCTCGGATTCATATTAAGAACCATTCTTTAAACATTAAAGAACCAAAAACTAAATCTGAAGGACCTCAGCTATATTTTTTAAAGCCATAGTGCTTTTCATTTCTATTTGCTCATTTTGGATCAATACCATTGAATTTACCATATCATTTCAAATTCGTTTTTTGGTTCCTGGATTCTTTGACATGCATTATTTTTCTAATAATTCAATGGCCTGGGGTCAATTATTCTGCTTATACTATGGATACACACCTCAAGACATGGTTTGTATAGACATCAAGAGCAGGAGAAAGAGAAAGTGTGCTTTCTATAGATAATTAAACGTCATTTTGTGGGGAAAACATGGAAATAGCGTGACGTTTTTATCCTATTGTTTGTTATATCTCTTGCCTTGGTCAGTGTCTTTTTGAGTTTTGGTTTTGCTGTTGCAGGACCTTTGAAATATATCAATTAGCGAAGTGATACATTACTGTAATCTGCCTGGAACTACTTTAGCCATGCGTTTACTGGAAAATAATTGCATAGTGTTCATCAGCCAATCAGAATCAAGCATTCAACAGCCCCATAGTATACAACAAGCATAAATTATTGCAGCATTTACTATAAACAGAAAGCCTAAAAAAATGATTTAAAGCGAAACTAAAGCTACCAGCTTGTGGGAAATGTTCTATTCAAATAAACTTGCATACCTCTCTCATTCAGCACAAATACACATCTGTGTGCATTATATAAGTCACTTTGAAATATAAGTTGTGCATTTCAGATGATAAAAAGTTGCTTATACTCCGGATGATGCAGGATTTTTGGGTGTACACTAGCATATAGCTGTTGATTGTGACAGGACTGCTTTTAGAGTGAATTGATACACTACGTTTAACAGATTCCTGAAAAAGGAGTTTCCTCCACAATTTGTCATCTTTAAAACCAGGACTGACCCGAAATGAAGCTCTGCGTCTTCAAACAGGGCACACGGCGGGCCGATAGCATATCTCTGCACATAAGAAGCCCTCTCTCCTGATGGAGGGTAATTGCCTCACCGTGTAACATGTCCCGGAGCCTTTAAACTCAGGCAAACTGCTGGAAGTTTTTATGGCTGGAGGTAATTGGTTCCAGGCGGCGCTGGAAAAGCGAGAGTTGAAGGCCTTGGGCTGGACGATCGAGCCCCTCAAGGTTCGTCTTTTGTCCGCGTGCCCCAAAATCAAACGTTTTACCTTCTGTTCTATCAGGGCATCCATCCCAGCACCTCATCGAGAAACAACCGTCCCCGTTACTCCCTAAATAGAGCAGATATCTATGGCGAACATGTGGTTGTGTTTTAATCATTGTTTATAGTTTGATTGATGTAGCGTCAAGGCCGAAGTTGGACCTGCTGTCTTTTGTTGTTTGTCAAGTGGTTGTGTAATGTAAGTTCTGTTCCAGAATCTAGTGCGCTGTCCTGCTGTCTGCTGTCTACATAGGCCACATCCTGACTGTAATGGACAGAGTTTGTAGTTATTATGTTGCTTGGCTAATGGCACAATAATCTAATCATCTTGAAACTGTACAGAGCATGCAAACGTTCGCTAAAATAGTCAATTTTTAATTAGAGTGAATTGTTTTATCTATACTTTCTGATATATTTTCAACACTGATAATAATCATAAATGTTTCTTGAGCATCAAATCCTCATATGAGAATGATTAGTGAAGGATCATGTGACACTGAAGACTGGAGTAATGATGATAAATTCAGCTTTGATCACAGGAATAAATTACACTTTACTATACACTCACCTAAAGGATTATTAGGAACACCATACTAAAACTGTGTTTGACCCCCTTTCGCCTTCAGAACTGCCTTAATTCTACGTGGCATTGATTCAACAAGGTGCTGAAAGCATTCTTTAGAAATGTTGGCCCATATTGATAGGATAGCATCTTGCAGTTGATGGAGATTTGTGGGATGCACATCCAGGGCACGAAGCTCCCGTTCTACCACATCCCAAAGATGCTCTATTGGGTTGAGATCTGGTGACTGTGGGGGCCATTTTAGTACAGTGAACTCATTGTCATGTTCAAGAAACCAATTTGAAATGATTCGAGCTTTGTGACATGGTGCATTATCCTGCTGGAAGTAGCCATCAGAGAATGGGTACATGGTGGTCATAAAGGGATGGACATGGTCAGAAACAATGCTCAGGTAGGCCGTGACATTTAAACGATGCCCAATTGGCACTAAGAGGCCTAAAGTGTGCCAAGAAAACATCCCCCACACCATTACACCACCACCACCAGCCTGCACAGTGGTAACAAGGCATGATGGATCCATGTTCTCATTCTGTTTACGCCAAATTCTGACTCTACCATCTGAATGTCTCAACAGAAATCGAGACTCATCAGACCAGGCAACATTTTTCCAGTCTTCAACTGTCCAATTTTGGTGAGCTTGTGCAAATTGTAGCCTCTTTTTCCTATTTGTAGTGGAGATGAGTGGTACCCGGTGGGGTCTTCTGCTGTTGTAGCCCATCCGCCTCAAGGTTGTGCGTGTTGTGGCTTCACAAATGCTTTGCTGCATACCTCGGTTGTAACGAGTGGTTATTTCAGTCAAAGTTGCTCTTCTATCAGCTTGAATCAGTCGGCCCATTCTCCTCTGACCTCTAGCATCAACAAGGCATTTTTGCCCACAGGACTGCCGCATACTGGATGTTTTTCCTTTTCACACCATTCTTTGTAAACCCTAGAAATGGTTGTGCGTGAAAATCCCAGTAACTGAGCAGATTGTGAAATACTCAGACCGGCCCGTCTGGCACCAACAACCATGCCACGCTCAAAATTGCTTAAATCACCTTTCTTTCCCATTCTGACATTCAGTTTGGAGTTCAGGAGATTGTCTTGACCAGGACCACACCCCTAAATGCATTGAAGCAACTGCCATGTGATTGGTTGATTAGATAATTGCATTAATGAGAAATTGAGCAGGTGTTCCTAATAATCCTTTAGGTGAGTGTATATTCACATAGAGAACAGTTCTTTTAAATTGTAAAAATATTTCACAATTTTGCTGTTTTACTGTATTTTTTATGTCAAGTACATTGCATTGTTGGATAAAGCATTTCACACAGTATTCGGTGCTTGTATATTGCAGGTCATTCCATGCATACAGAAATGCATGCACCGTTACATATTGCAGTATATGCTTTGGAAGCAATAGTAGCATGTTAGGATGCTATTCTAAACATAGACTTTTTTTTTAACAATGCATTTTAGGATTGCATTCTGTGTAAAGAATGCAGTTGATTAGAATTTTGCCAAAAGTCTAAATATTTTTGAACAGCGATTATATCATAAAACTAGTTTTGTCTAGGTGAGCAGCTCACAAAGTTTTGGAAGAGAGCAGATTGAGCAAGAACGTGTGTGTGTGTGTGTGTGTGTGTTTGTGTGTTGTGTGTGTGTGTGTGTGTGTGTGTGTGTGTGTGTGAGAGAGAGAGAGAGAGAGAGAGAGAGAGAGAGAGAGAGAGAGAGAGAGATTCTAACTTAGTCTCTGCAGGTTAAAGCGTTCTGCAAAGCTTCCTCACTGACATACACCAGGTGTGACAGATAAGCACTCCCTCTTATCCCTGTAGTTTCAACAAGGTTAGTTTAAAGTTCCTGGTCTTACTTTGATCGTTTCATCATTGCACATTCATCTAAAAGCAAACAAGGTGTTTTACTTTGTACAAATTCGGAGTGTCTATTCACACCAAGTGCAAGTAGTGTGAATTGTTGGCAAGTTCTATTCGCACTAGCTCCGCCTAACAATGCCTGGTTGGGCCAAATAAGATTAAAAAAAGCCCAGTATATTTCAACATCTTCAGTGGCGTAATCAGTAAAGCATAAGGCTTAAAGATCTAGGTTTTGATGCGATCCACCTGAGTCCGGAGCTCGCTCTTCTCCCTTTTCCCATCACATATCACATCGGAAAGGCATTTGCTTTCAGTAAAAATTGAGAACATTTTCTAAAAATGAAATAAAGTGCCTAACGAAATGTTTAATAATAAATAAAAGCATTTATTGGGTCGGTGTAGGGAGGGCTTTTACTGTCCCATTAAGGTAGCATCCATTTAATCATTTTAATAAATATAATCATTTACACTCTGTTATTATTGCATCCTGTTAATGTACAACAATACTGAGGTGCAAATAGTGTGTATCTGTTAAAATAAAAGTATAAATTAAATCTAATTACTATTTACACATATTGTGAAGAACTACTTTTACATGCTGTAAATAGAATATATCACTATTTTCACTTAGTAAACAGCATCTACAAATATTTGCACTTAGTGTAAATATCATTATCACTAAGAAAATGTTATTTTCACTTATAGCTGCTGCCTTAAAAATTCTGGCAAAACAAGGCTTTCCTCTGCTTCCCTGTGCTAAGTACTAATGTAGTAAGAGCCCAAATTTAATATACACTTTATTAATGATGCATATTATGTATAGGAAAGCAGATGAACCAGAATATACAGTATATGCAACGTGCATATACTTTCTTGTTAAGCATTTTTCCATAAAAAAGTACAACCATTTAGCGCTTTACGTTCATATTTTCATCCGTTCGCCTGTATATAGTATGCATCATCAATAAGGTACTGAATTTGATCTGTTTATACCATTGTTTTTGTAGATTAAGGCACTTTAAGTGTTTTCCACATTCATTTTAAAGGGGTGGTTGATTGCCCCTTTTTACAAGATGTAAAATAAGTCTCTGATGTCCCCAGAGTGTGTATGTGAAGTTTCAGCTCAAAATACCCCACAGATATTGAGTGATATATGAGTGAACTATCTTCAAGTCATTGATTAGCATATTCTGTCATGATAATCTATAAATCACTGGTGTGGGAACTGTTGTAAGAGCCAGAGAATATCTGCTGCCTGAAGAAAGAAAAGGTGTAGTTTAGTTTAATTACGGTTATAACTTATCTTGTCATCTTCTCAACATGTCCTTTGTTGGGTGTTCCCGGGGGTGGGGTTTATGTAAATGTAAGGGTTAGTGATGTCACTAACCTGTGAATAAGCTCGTTGTAGTCCCTACCAGACATTTATTGTAGTCCTTAAAAAGTGATTTTGCATTGAACTTTGAGCGTCTTAACTTTGCAGATGTTGTTTATGCTCAAACAGCAACATTACACACTCACTAAAGTTAAACAACTGAAATCATAATCAACCACCCCTTTAAGATTGTCCCGCTGTTTTTAGTGATTGAAATACTGCAGCAGGTTCTGCATCGATCACAAGTGCCATATTTTCCACCTATTTTTTTTGTTTTTCTTATTTTAAGAGGTGATCTAAATATTCGTGGCTTGAAGCAGATGTAAAACTGACATGGCTGTGCTGCGGGTCTATGGATGTCACGTGACTGAAAACTATGAATTGGTGGTTTGAAATGCAGTTTTCACAGTTTCGTTTGATGACCGTCGAGAGGACTGCGTTGCTTTTAGACTACTTTGATTCTGCTGAAGAAAGTTGTTTGTGGCTAATGGGCTTCCCATCGAGCATATAATTCTGGGAGACGGCCTTTGTCTCTCGAGTCCTGGCTGAACGTGTGCCTGCCGCAAGGAGATTTCGACAAGGCCTCAGCATATTTTTTACGGATTTTGCGAGAGATCAGCGTCTCTGCTAAGATTTCGACTTGAGAGGCTTCACAGGTTTTGTTCTCGGCAGACGACACATTACATGGCAGAGCGCTTTCTGCACCGCATGCTCTTCTCAATGCCTCTGTAATGGGATGCAGTGATATCACACAACTTTGCCATATGTTTTGAGGATAAGAGCTGTGTTTACTTATCTAATCACTGTTTAATATGAAATAAAGCAGTAAGACAAAGGAGGCCATGTGTATCAGTAATTATAACACAATTAAATGAATAATGAAATCATCTCACCCTCACAACACAAATAACCAAAAGGTTGTTTAGCTCAGTGTCATTTTATTATATATATATATATATATATATATATATATATATATATATATATATATATATATATATATATATATATATATATATATATATATATATTATAGTACATTAATATTTTAATTAGATTTTATTTATTTATTTTGTAATTTTATTATGCTTTTCATTATTTATATATTTTATATATATTTGTAAGTAGCTTTAATTTATAGTTTCAGTTTAAAAAAATAAGTTTTGGTACTTAGCATGCTTGTTATTTTTAATTAGTTAAATATTTCTATTTAGCTATAGAATTTTTGTTTCAGTTTGTTTTGGTAATTATGTTTATAGCTTTTGTCATTTTTATTCGTTTTTTCTATGTAGCTTTAATTTAGATTTATATTTTCAGTTTTAATTTTTTTATTTAGTTTTAGTAGTTTGCATGCTTATTTTATTAGTTTAAAATATTTCTATTTAGTTTTCTTTATTCCATTTTTATTGGTAATTTCTTATATGCTTTTGTTATTTTATTAGGTTTTTATATATCGCTTTCATTTATTTAATTAATTTTTATTTTAGTACCTGAAGTTTAATTTAATTCAATTATTTGCCAAGGCAACATTTCAAATTTTTGTCTGTTTAATTTTATCATCTCATATTTTATTTCAATTACCACATTTTTTTAATAGTTTTAGTTTTATTTAACAAGTGTTTAAGCTGCTCTTTTTCCATATAATGAAAATTGACAGTGATTCACACTGTTGAGCTTCAAAAGTACTATAAAAGTAGTTTGTACAACTTGTCAAATGCCTTATGGAAGAAACAAATCAAAATGTACATGATTACATGCAGCAAATTTCAATTTTAAACATTCAAAGATGATGCATCCCATCACGATAAGCCACAAAATGAATGTTTTTTCGTCCTCATCTTCTTTGAACCTTTCATAAAGTGTTCAGATTTTAGCATTGCATCTTCTCTTTGTCCCTCCACAGGCGGCGTCTTCAGCTCTCAGCAGCTTGGGTCACGTCTACACTGCCATCGGCGACTACCCCAACGCCCTGGCCAGCCACAAGCAGTGCGTCCTGTTGGCCAAACAGTCCAAGGACCAGCTCTCCGAGGCCCGTGAGCTGGGCAACATGGGAGCCGTCTACATTGCCATGGGTGACTTCGACAATGCCGTGCAGTGCCACGAACAGCACCTGAGCATCGCCAAGAGCCTCGGCAACAAGCGCGAGGAGGCGCGTGCCTACAGCAACCTGGGCAGCGCTTACCACTATCGGCGTAACCTCGACAAGGCCATGTCCTACCACACACATGTGCTGGAGCTCGCACAGGAGCTGGAGGAGAAGAGCATCGAAATGAGGGCGTACGCAGGGCTGGGACACGCCGCCCGATGCATGCAGGACCTGGAGAGGGCGAAGCAGTACCACGAGCAACAGCTCAGCATCGCAGAAGGCCTAAAGGACCGCGCCGCCGAGGGCAGGGCTTCATCAAACCTGGGTGAGCATTGGGTAACACTGTTCACAAAGATTCCCGACTGGGGGGCAGGGGGGATCAGTTTAGTTTCGTTGCTTCTGTCATTTTTCAGTCATTTGTCAAGTCATTGCCAAGTTTTCATTGGCAAAATTGAGCAAAAACAGTGAAAATTGACAATGTTGTGTATAAAATTTTTCAGTTCGTATACTCAACTTGAAGTGATGCATAAAATGAATATCACATTTTGTAATCTTGTTGATAATCGAGAAAATAGCACTCTTGATCAACTGTATTATGTTATAAACAAAAAATACAAGAATTCATACAAGAGCAATTCATGTCTTGAATTTTGGGGGCATTTTTATTCATTTTGGTGGCATTTCTGATCTTGCACGACTCTATTTTATGTCAAAGTCAGACTAGCTTGCTTGTTGTTAAGCTTAATGAGGACTATTAGGCTGGCTGTATTGAGATGTTTTAATAGCGGTTTAATTTCACAGCGGTGACAAACAGTCCTGAAGTTTATATGTATAAATGTCTTGCAAAATCAAAAGTGCACTTATCTAGTTAGAGGCCAACAAAACAGGTGCTTGAGCACCACTTGGGGTCTATCTGTGTGTCTGATTAAAAGAACATCACGGAACAATCCATGTCATGACCTGAAAACTGCCAAACTGACCCCAAACCAGCCCAAATATTGTCCACCTGCCCAAATCATTTTTTACAGGCCAGTTAAGAGCTGTCTGTGTAAACCTTACTCCCCTGAACTTTAAGAGATGTGTGACACTAGCGGCTGCGGTCTTTAGCGTTCTTGTTAGTGTGCCCGCCTCCCATGGCAGAAACCCTGGTTTGAATTGGTGCCATGACCTGGAAGGGAGTACGATTTAGGGGGGTGAGTGTAACAGACGTTGGCCAGTAAGAACTGTGTGTAGAGAAGTGAGTTTAGGCCTGACGCAAGCAGCTGTTGTCTTTAGTGTCCTTTTTAGTGCTACCGCTTCCCATGCCAGAGACCCCAGTTTGAATCCTGCTTGGAGTGGGTCGAGTAGGACTGGTTATATTTGGTGTGGGAGTGAGGTTTAGAGGGGAGAGTGTAACGGACATAGGCCAGCAAGAGCTGACTCTTGCTCAAGAGTAAACTGACTGACGCTAGCTCGCTGCAGTCTTTAGCGTCCTTGTTAGTGTGCCCAGCTACCATGCCAGAGACCCTGTTTCGAATCTCGCTCGGAGCGGGTTGAGTAGGCCCGGTTACACACAATCAAATTCAAAACAGCCCAATTGGGGCGGAAAACCATCCAATCTGGCAACACTGACGATGCCGTTTAATTAGCGCTTCTCCGATGACAAGTTTTGACTGTCATTGTCAATTTAATGCTCACAACTTGGATAAACTACAGCAGGTAGACATGTCACTTTCAGTCTGTGCTGTTTTCAGTTTATGTGTGAACAAAACTTCACTAGGCATTATTTGTTGCACGCCTACCATCCAATAATCACAATAAGCTTTGTGCTTTGTTACTTTTGTTATGAAAGCTTTCAAATTCAGTCGATTTTATAATGAAATTCAAACAGTAAAATGAAGTGGTTTTGTGGCTCTTTAAAGTGGCGTGACAGATCGCTGTAGTGCTTCGTTTCAAGTGGCATATGAACTGATCATCTCTTCCTCTTTACTACCAGTTATAGCACCAAATAAACATCAGAATGTATGTTGAAAGTAATAGTACAACTTACCGAAATCCATATCAATTCTCATGTAGTCTGTGTTTCATGCACGGAATTTTACATTTACCTCAGAAAAGCCATTTAATGACAATAATCTTGATCGTTAACTAGAAAAATTTACTCTAGAGGGCAGCATTTTGCTAAATATATACCTAATGTGTGATAATGTTTGAATAAATCAGTCATGAAAATAAGTTTTTATTACTGCTACTGTTTAAATGTTTGTATTTCAACAATGAATTGGAGTAATAACATAATTATATCATTTAAAAGTATAAAAGTATAAAAACTGCCTGATGTGCAATTTAAATGTTTACGTACAGAGTGTTGATTATTAAGTAAATTAGATTCATTAAGTGATTATTAAATCAACTTTTTTAATTTAGTTTTTCAGCTAAATGAAAAGTTTAATTTCAGTTCTGGTGTTTCAGTAAAAATAAAGTAATTTTTGTTCATCACTACTTTTGGAAAAACTAAACCAGCTAAGACCATCAGCAAACCAGACTGGTTTGAAGACTGGTTTAATGTGGCTTTTTCAACAGGTTTCAATGTGGCTTTTTCTTGTTCCATAGAGTGGCAAATTTTCATTTTTAGGTGAACTATTCCTTTAATTAAACAAAGCTGGCAGAAATGAAAATTCAAAGCCTACCCAAGAAAATAAGTTAAGGCCAATACATAATGTTATTAGCTAGAAATATACAGTCATGATTGCTTTTGTGCATTACATTTGTCTAGTTATTAAGAACAACAGCGTGGATGAATATTTATCGTTCTATTTCCAGTTTAGTGCCTCGATGACTCAGTCATCTAGAGCGAGTCCCTTCCTCCTGCGGCGGCACTGAACCATCGGTGTGCGAGATGTACGGTTGATAAATCGAAGTCATCGAAACCAAGTGTCTCAAAGCCCGTCTAATCTCTCACTCTGACTTTTATTGCTCCAATCTCACGTTCCCTCCCTCCATCAGTCTGATCCGAAACGCTCCATGCTCTCAGATAAATAAATAGATGAACTCCCAAAAGAAAAATGTTGCCACAGGACTGTTAATATCAGGATTACGGTAGAGCGCACAAGATGGAGAACATTTTAGTGAGTGAAATCAAGTCTTTTGTACTAGATTTGAAGAAAATGTGCAAAACTCTCCAGTATGATGCATGGTTTATTTCATGAATTATTTTATCACCAGTCAGCAATAGGCACCTATTGTATCCATTACTGTTATTATTATTATCATTCCTCCTCCTCCTTTTTCCGCTCTTGAGTCAATGGCAGCCCATAGAACTGCTTGCGGGTAAATGATGAAATTTGGCACACAGATAGAGGACTCTCTGAACTGTCACCATAGCAGTTTTGGAGTCTCTAATTCAATCCCTCTAGCGCCACCAACTGTCTGAAGTTGCACTCACATTTATGCTAAGAACTTTTTAACCGTAAGGGCTAGGAACAAAATAGAACCCATAGAACCGCTTGCGAGTAAATGAAGAATTTGGCACACAGATAGAGGACAGTCTGAACTGTCACCACAGCAAATTTGGAGTCTCTAATTTATTCCCTCTAGCGCCACCACCAGTCTGAAATTGCACTTACATTTATGCTAATACCATTTGAACCATAAGGGCTAGAAACAAAATTCCTAACAAAGTTTCACTTTCCTGCTGGAACACGCCCCCTCATCCGAACAGAGTGGCAGAAGAGCTGCTGCATGACTGGGTTTAATATGGGAAGCTGCGAAAACGCGAGTAAAACGAATGATTATCAGTTTAAACTAAAGTTTGGACTCAATATAGTGTTCCTTACAAATTACCACAGATTCAGTGATCTATGGATATTGACATGCAGCCAGGAATCATGTTTCCTGACATTTATATGAGCTTGATTTCGACACCGGGGAAATACATAAAGTAAATTTGCCTGTGAACTCTTTATATAAATACAATATAGGTAGGCCTAAATCCGGGTGATCACTTATATTAATGTTATATATATCATTATATCGTCCAGCCCTAAAACTTGTGTAGTTTTTTGTCAGTGTTTATTTAAAAACATCCAATTATGCAGAATATAAGATGGTAAATATTTAATTGATGAGTTGTCAATACAATATATGATTTTACCTCAAAATTCAGCATATTGACAAAATGATAACTGCAAGTCCTGATTTCGCTGCATGGAGTCCAGTTGTTTCTGTGAATTGCAGCGATCCATTTGCTTCTCTTTTCTCTAACTTTCGGCAGTCTGTAAAAATATACCTCAGATTTCTTGTCAAATCTATTTGTACAGTCAGTCTCAAAGCTCTTTCTCGTTTCAGATGTGGTTTGTGTGTTTTTTGCGGCATTCATGCTGAAAACCAACACTGCCGCTCAGTCTTTTTGCCACTCAGTGAGCAAAAAAGCATACCCTCTAAAACGTAATTTTCCATCATGAAAATTGTCCCGCCATTCTGAATTTTCCAAAAAACATCAGCCTAGGCAGTTCATCCGATATTCACCAAAATTGGCTCAGACCATCTTCAGACTGTTCTGGCAAAAAGTTATCAAAAGCTTTTTGATTAACCCAACCATTTTCGAATAACGGATTCGACGAATAGCATGTCTAAATAGACGCGATGCTATATCTTCGCAACTCTGTAGCGTATTGAGACAAATCTTGGTACGTCATCACAAGCATGACCTGAGCCTACTTGCAGAGTTTCAGCACAGCGCCACATACTGGCCAGAAGAAAAATTACTATTCTCTTTTGATTCAGTGCAGCATACCGAGTCGAATGATAACCAGTTTTCCCATATCGACCATTTTGGGCGTCGGCCATCTTGAATTTTGTCATAAAATGCTGTATTTTACTGAATGCATTAACATATCATTATGAAACTTGGTATGTGTCCTCGGCACCATGCCCTGAAGGTACTCAAAAGGTTTTTAGATATTGGATTGGTCAAAACCTATAATAACACTTCAAAAATGCTTTGAATTTTGAATTTCTTTGAGAAACCAAATTTATTACAACTCCTCCTAGACTGTTGCTCTAGCCTGACAAGCCAGCCCCACATCAAGATGTTGGGTCTGGGAACTCCCGATTGGCAGGGCTCAATCCGAGGGGCGGGATAAACGGTTGTCTTTCATATTCCCTCTGCACGCAATAGGATGGCGCTACAACCAACCAGAGCAACGAAGAAGGTGAAGCCGAGCTAGTTGATAGATTAAACTTTTGCCGTATCCGGTCGGCAAAACTCCGAACACATCTTCCTTTCTTAAGAATGACTTCAGTGCCGTTCTTTGTTCTTTTCTCAAAGAAAAGCTTAACAACAAGTCTCCCAGAGTCGCTCGCGGCCAAAGCCGATTGGAAAGCAGAACCTCTGCAACTCTGCCGTCATAATGTTAAGCCCGCCCACCGACTCTATACACGATGTGATTGGCCTGACCAGAGTTTGGTTTTTCCAGCTCGCAGGTCTACCAAGAGTTGCTAGACGACCCTGGCTGCAAATTAGATTTGATGCCGCTAGGGTGCATCTAGATTTCTAGGCTACCGTTGATCCAATTTTAACCAAAAATATCTCAGATATTACCTTCAGCTATGCTGACAAAAAAGTTATTAAAAGCTTTTTGACTGACCAAGCCGTTCTCAAATAACAAAGAAAATTGATGTTATGATGCCAAGCTGATTCTAAGGCTTTAACTCTGCAAAAGTTTGGCATATTGACACCAAACTTGTGTGTCATTGTCACCTCACGCTGTCCACACCACATTCATTTGGTAACAGCGGCACCTAATGGGAAAAAGTCATAAGCAATCATAATACTCATGATTATATATATTTTTTTTCAGCTGTGCTGCCTAAAATAGTCTAAAAATATCTTTAATTACTTTTTGCTGCAGTTACTTTTCTATAGTTTTTTCATATAATATTTATTTTATTTCAGTTACTGAAAACAAATTTGAATAATTTTGGTTTTGGTTTTCAATAGCAACACTGTCTATCAGGCAGGGCTTAGGAATGTTATAATGATTTGAGGTGTTGTTCACATCATGAGTTACCTGTCTCAAAGTTTAATAATTACGGTTAGGTGTTTGTTCAGATCTGTAACCATAAGTATGAGCTGTAGTGTTAATTAAACACTCACTGTTATTGCAGTTTGTTCTATTTTTGCAATCTTGAAGTATTGATGAATTTGCATAGTAGCACAAGGAAGTCCATAGGGGGATATTTATGGCCTGTGAAGCTCTTGTGGAGAAAAATTAAATCAATTTCTTTCCGCTTTTGCGTACGGTTGTGATAAATTTGTATTGGAAGCATGTGCTATCAGGTGAGCTCGTTTAAAACAGGGATATAAATATTATTAGATTACTCCCAGCGTCTCTGAGGTTGTTACTCTGCGAACAGGTTTATTGTTCAGACCTAATGATGTAGGAGAGGTTGCACAGATGAGATGCGCTGCGGTGAGTAATGCGTCCTCTGCAGACTCATGCTATGCTTTTGAGAACACAAGCCGCCATCATCCATCCCAGCACTCTTTCCATCAGCGGCCGGCCTCGCGGTGCAGCACAGGGAGCGGATCGGGTTGATCGATCAGAGTTATTAATAGCTGAAAGGGCTGAAAGAAAAGCAGCGTTTATAAAATTAACAATCTCACACAGTGAGATACCTGGAAGTGCACAAATTGATCTCGCTGTCAAAGGTGGAATCTGAGAAAGGCAACAGATTTTTAAAGGTGAAGCAGGCGTGTTTGATTAAAGGTTTTACATGTTTACTCATGGACTGATTGGGCTCAACAAACAGGTTTTATTAGCTTCTGATGTCAATATCTATAACATGCACCTAAAAGTCATGTAGTCGAAACAGTCGTGCGCTGGAAAAAAAATCCCATTCATTTTCTCCATAGGGAAATTGATTTTTAATGGTATCAGATAATTAGATCCTTTCAATCATTTAAAAAAACAATTTATTTACTTATTTATTTGGATTATTTGCTCTCCCATGAATCATTTTGAATGAATAAAGTCATCTTTTGTAATATTTTGATATTTAATTTGAAATATTTCATAGTATAGTATAAGTATAATAGTATAGTATACTGAAATATTTTGCAATAAATGTAATATTGAAAATAAACAATAATTAAAAATATTGTTTTACACACAAATAGTCAGTGACTAAGTTAATCATTTTAGTCATTCACAATGCATAATGGGACTAATTTCCTCATAACACAATTTAAGTGCACAATTATGATTTATTATGATTTTTCTAATAAAAGTTTGTAAAGTCATTTTACAAATGTTCTGAATTTCTGGAGAAAAATGAATTGAAAAACAGAATCAAGGCTACTGAAAAAGTTAGAAGTCATGCATAAAAAGCCTAATTTTGTGATTTGTGGATAATTTTTGTAATATGCACAAACTATTTTTACCATGCATATTCATAACGTGGCTAGCTTGATCACGGTGACAAAACCTATACCAATATAAAGATTATTATCACTGCATTTTCTTTTATTATAGTATTGACTAACGCAGTACTTTTATAGATTATTTATATTATCTGTAATTGCGTCATAAGGTCGTCTGGATTGAATCACAAAGGTCTATCCCTCAAGCACAGCCAAAGCACGTTTCCTTCCTCTCCAAGCCCAGAAAACACCTCGTTTCCCGCTCAGGTGGGAGGATGCGTGGAGTATCGCTTTAATGCTCTCAACTCATATTTTATTAAAACAGGTTTTGAGTTTGGTTGTTGTTGCGATATTTAAGCCCTGAGCAACGTGAATTTGATCCCTGTTGTGATAGTGCTGAGTGGACGGTAACTGGAGGCTCTTTTCTCCTCGCCGAGAGCCGCAGGCCAGAAACACACTTCACACCGCGGTTAGGAGCGTGAGAAGACGAGCAGTGTGTGTATGGGTTGTGGGTTTAGCGTGTGTGAAAGGTTAGTGGTGTGTGTGTTTCTGTAGGGGTTGTGTTTTATTAGTGTTTCAGTATTGTTAGTGAAATGTTTTAGTATGATTAGAAATGAGGATGAATGATTTGGTGGAAAAAATTGAATACATTTTTCTAATAAAAATTGCAATAGTGATTTAAAATGCAATTAAACAAACAAGCAAACAACACCAACAAAAAACAGTAGAGCTGCACAATTTGGTCAAATATTAATATCAATATGACTATAAAATAATGATAATAATTATTGTTTCATTATGATTATTATTATTATATTATACAAATTATAAAAATTAAACAATTACTTATAATATTATTTCACTCTAAAATTAAGAAAATTATATTTAATTTATATTTCTGTTATATTTAATAACACCAGAACAATAGTAAAATGACTAGTAATATTTATGGCTTAAGTGTTGTTAGCAGTGTGTTTCAGTAAGGTTAGTGCTGTGTGTGTGAGCTTGTGTTTGTTCGTGTGTATGAGTGCGTGTGTGTGTGGGCGTGTGTGTGTATGTGTGTGTGCGTGCGTGCGTGTGTGTGAGAGTGCAGGTGTGTGTGTGTGCGTGTGCGTGTGTGAGTGTGCGTGTGTGTGATGGGTAGGTTTAGGGGTAGTGTGTGTGTGATGGGTAGGTTTAGGGGTAGTGTGTGTGTGTGTGTGTGTGTGTGATGGGTAGGTTTAGGGGTAGTGTGTGTGTGTGTGTGTGTGTGTATGTGTGTGTGAGATGGGTAGGTGCAGTGTAGGGGGATAGAATGTACGGTTTATACAGTATAAAAACCATTACGCCTATGGAGAGTCCTCATAATGATAGGTGCACCAACGTGTGTGTGTGTGTGTGTGTATGAGTGCGCGCGTGTGTGTGTGTGTGCGCGCGTGTGTGTGTGTGTGTACACGTGTGTGTGTGTGTACGCGTGTGTGTGTGTGTGTGTATGAGTGCGTGTGTGTGTGTGTGTGTGTGTGTGTGTGTGTGTGTGTGTGTGTGATGGGTAGGTTTAGGGGTAGTGTGTGTGTGTGTGTGTGTGTGATGGGTAGGTGCAGTGTAGGGGGATAGAATGTACGGTTTGTACAGTATAAAAACCATTACGCCTATGGAGAGTCCTCATAATGATAGGTGCACCAACGTGTGTGTGTGTGTGTGTGTGTGTGTGTGTGTGTGTGTGTGTGTGTGCGTGTGTGTGTGTGTGTGTGTGTGTGTGTGTGTGTGTGTGTGTGTGTGTGTGTGTGTGTGTGTGTGTGTGTGTGCTGTGCGTGTGTGTGTAATGTCTGCGTGTGTGTGTGTACGCATGTGTGTGTGTACGCATGTGTGTGTGTGTGTGTGCGCGTGTGTGTGTGTACGCGTGTGTGTGTGTCTGCGTGCGTGTGTGTGTGTGTGCGTGTGTGTGTGTGCGTGCGTGTGTGTGTGTGTGATGGGTAGGTTTAGGGTGTGTGTGTGTGTGTGTGTGTGTGTGTGTGTGTGTGTGTGTGTGTGTGTGTGTGTGTGTGTGTGTGATGGGTAGGTGCAGTGTAGGGGGATAGAATGTATGGTTTGTACAGTATAAAAACCATTACGCCTATGGAGAGTCCTCATAATGATAGGTGCACCAACGTGTGTGTGTGTCTGTGTGTGTGTGTATGAGTGCGTGTGTGTGTGCGTGTGTGTGTGTGTGTGTGTGTGCGTGTGTGTGCGTGTGTGTGTGCGCGTGTGTGTGTGTGTGTTGGGTAGGTTTAGGGGTAGTGTGTGTGTGTGTGTGTGTGTGTGATGGGTAGGTTTAGGGGTAGTGTGTGTGTGTGTGTGTGTGTGTGTGTGTGTGTGTGTGTGTGTGTGTGTGTGTGTGTGGAGTGCGTGCAGTGATAATGATAGGTGCACCAACGTGTGTGTGTGTGTGTGTGTGTGTGTATGAGTGCGCGCGTGTGTGTGTGTGTGTGTGTGTGTGTGTGTGTGTGTGTGTGTGTGTGTGTGTGTGTGTGTGTGTGTGTGTGTGTGTGTGTGTGTGTGTGTGTGTGTGTGTGATGGGTAGGTGCAGTGTAGGGGGATAGAATGTACGGTTTGTACAGTATGAAAACCATTACGCCTATGGAGAGTCCTCATAATGATAGGTGCACTAACGTGTGTGTGTGTGTGATTTTCTCTCATAACTCTTGTTTTAGAACATTACACATTGTTGATATTCATTTTCTACACTTCATAGCTGTAGGCGGAATACTAGCCGGTTTATCTAATTTTATCCTTAGATTAATATTCCAAGTAATTTAAAGACTCATGGAGCTGCTTTAGAACTAATGCTCCTCTCTAATGTAGTGAATAGCTTCTCATGAAGTAAAGTAAATCATTATCTACTGTTAAAAAGCCCACACTGGTTGTGTTCATACTTATGCTGCATTCATTCTGTGTTCACACTGCACATTTGTAAACTCTGAGTTAACATTTTTATGAGCATATTTATTAGATTTAAAATGCTTATCAATCTGGAAATATGCTTGTGTTGTCATACATCTTTAAACATACTCCAAAAATAAATGTATTAAATAATATATTTATGTATCAAATAATATTACATTCAACGATTCATGAGACAAGTGCTGTCTCATTATGGATTGGTCATCTGTTGCTAAACAACTCGCCATAACATCCCAGAATTGCGTTGAATTAGCAGCTCTAAAAGGTTTCATAACTCAGGGTGCTCACCTCATTTTGAAATTACAAGTGTGAAACGTTACTTAAAGAACCGTTAAAAGCGTCATTAACACGAGGTTAAAATGCATTAACCCTGGGTGAAGTGTAGTGTGAAAAGCCTGTTTGATGTGTTGCTTTGACAGTTGTTACCAGCGGTCACGTTTGAGGCTCTGTTTCCACTGACAGTTATTTTGTGCCGTCTCCAGTGCGCTGCGGCGGTGCAAGTATGCGACAGCACGCCAAAACCACCAGAGATACAGAGGAAACACTGGAATATTCCAAAATAGATCTTTGAAAATTCCAAAGAATTCCGAAGGCCAGACTCCCGTTACTCTTAGACATTAAGCAGGGTGTTTACCAACAATCTGTGGCCGGTAAGAAACACTAACCACGCTCTGCTTTGCCGAAAGTGGAAGCAGAGAATAAACACAAGCTTTTCCGCATGAGACTTGATGTAAAATGAATGCATCTGGGAAACTGTTGCCAGCCGCAGTTTTCAACTGTTTTACTGTTTGACTGAAGCCAACAACAAAGCTGACCCTAGACTCTCAAGAATCTCACCGCGTTCAAAGTCTGCCATTAGTTTGTCCCCGTTTTCCCTTGAGCTTTTCGAGACTGGCTCTGAGCTGTAAATCACACTGCAGAATATCGGGCCTAGTTAGCGTTCAGCGTTTGAATGGGAGGAGACGAGACTGGAATGGTTTTGAGAGACAGACAGGAATCATAACAAAGGAAAATAGCTCTGGATCTGACATGACTGCTGAAATACAGCTGCACTTATTATTTTTTTAACTTTCCGTCAGCCACCTCTCATTGCAGTCACTTTGCGTACAATTTTGGTTTCCGTTAAATAAGTAGAGTGTATGTTTGAGGTGAAGACATTAAGAGGGGTCGCTTCTGGTCGTTTTTCTGCTTTTTTATGTCTTGAACCAGCTGCAAAATGAATCACAATCCAATAAACTTTGATTTGAAGCAAAATGATGTTTGAAAATTGGAATAAAAGACAAAGTTACGAGGCTTTTAAGCAAATTGAATCTCTTTTCCCATGAAGCATAGCCGATAACATAATCAGTAATAACAGTACAATATAAAGCTGGTTAATTGATTTCTGTCATGACAACTCTTGGGTGTTTGGCATTGTAGTGGATATCACAATGTTGATAGGTTTGGTCTTGATGGAATAGATCTGCTATGTTGTTGCTGCTGTCGTTATTGTTGCTGTTGTTATTGCTGCTGCTGCTGATGCCGGTATTGCTGCTTCTGATGCAGTTATTGCTGCTGCTGCTGCTATTGCTGCTGTTATTGCTGCTGCCGTTATTGCTGCTGCTGATGCCGTTATTGTTGCTGCTGCAGTTATTGCTGCTGCCGTTATTGCTGCTGCTGATGCCGTTATTGTTGCTGCTGCAGTTATTGCTGCTGCTGCTGCTGTTATTGCTGCTGTCGTTATTGTTGCTGTTGTTATTGCTGCTGCTGCTGATGTTGTTATTGTTGCTGCTGCTGCTGCTGCCGTTATTGCTGCTGCTGATGTCGTTATTGTTGCTGCTGCAGTTATTGCTGCTGCAGTTATTGTTGCTACTGCTGATGCCATTATTGTTGCTGCTGCAGTTATTGCTGCTGCTGATGCCGTTATTGCTGCTGCTGCTTCAGTTATTGTTGCTACTGCTGATGCCGTTATTGTTGCTGTTATTGCTGCTGCTGATGCCGTTATTGTTGCTGTTATTGCTGCTGCTGATGCTGTTGTTGCTGCTGCACTTATTGTTCCTGCTGCTGCTGTTTCTGCTGATGTCGTTATTGCTGCTGCTGCTGTTATTGCTGCTGCTGTTATTGTTGCTGCTGTTTCTGCTGCTGCTGCTGTTATTGCTGCTGCAGTTGTTGCTGCTGCTGTTATTGTTGCTGCTGTTCCTGCTGCTGCTGCTGTTATTGTTGCTGCTGCTGTTATTGCTGCTGCTGCAGTTGTTGCTGCTGATGTCGTTATTGCTGCTGCTGCTGTTCCTGCTGCTGTTATTGCTACTGCAGTTATTGTTGCTGCTGTTATTACTGTTGTTGCAGTTATTGTTGCTGCTGATGTTATTGTCGCTGCTGCTGTTATTGTTGTTGCTGCAGTTATTGCTGCTGCTGTTATTTTGCTGCTGCTGTTATTGCTGCTGCTGTTATTACTGTTGTTGCAGTTATTGCTGCTGCTGCTGCTGTTCCTGCTGCTGTTATTGCTGCTGCAGTTATTGTTGCTGCTGTTATTACTGTTGTTGCAGTTATTGTTGCTGCTGCAGTTGTTGCTGCTGCTGCCGTTATTGCTGCTGCTGCTGTGATTGTTGCTGCTACTATTGCTGCTGTTATTGCTGCTGCTTCCATTGTTATTGTTGCTGCTGCCGGTATTGCTGCCATTATTGCTGTTGCCACAGCCCTTTTGAGCTCAACATGTTAAAATTGTCATCGTGACATGATTTTGACATGGAATCAGAGAAAATGGGTTATATTATTAAATGTACTATATTAAGAATTTAACACATATCTAATGTCTGCTGTTTGATTGGTTTCATTTAGTTGTCAAAATCTCGTCAGGAAAGTTGAGCTTTGAAGGCGAGTCCATGCTAAAGCTAATTAATTCTGAGTGTCACAGCCTTTACGGAGTGGGAATGGTTGAAAAGCGACAGCTATGTAATGAGTTCAAGTAGGACACTCCCAGTAAAAAATAAAATAAAAAAGTCATGCCGTTTCAGTCATTTGGGGTTGAAGATTGTGCCATTTTGAAGATTAAATTACTACATTTCACATGCATTCAGGCGAAACGACTGCCTGGGGAGAGAAGTTTTTTTAATGTTTGTTTGAAGGGCTGCCCATCACTCGTTCCACATAGCAGGGCATCAAAGCTGGAAAGACATCATCAAAATCCCACTTCTGCTAATGTAGGCAGAGGCTCTTAGAGCCTAGCATCTTCTTTAGCCATATACTGCAGCATTGCAATTATTATTCACCCCTTACAGCAGATGCTGAGAAGTTTTTAACCTTTTCACTGACCTCTGATCAGTCTCAGATCCTGTTCCCCCATCTCATGCTACCCTCTTCTGCGTGTCGGCTCTAGGGATTTAACTTTAGCAATGGGGCCATATGCATTCCTGCAGCGTCCTCAGGTGACCATCTAATCCTCTTAACTGACCTATCAAGAGGTGCTCTTTTTGTTTTGTCGCCTTGACCCCATTTTTAACACGAAATGCTGAAGTTAAAGCCAGCTATGGTGTGATTGTTATAGTCGCAGTGGTTTGTTAGCATACTATTGCTTAAATTGTGCATATCTGTGATCACCTCTGATCAAATTAGCATTTTCTGCATCTTCTTGAGCTGTAAGCAATTTGAGACCATATTTGATATTTTATTAACAGGCTCCAAAACATACAATATGTGTGTGCACGCGAGTTTATTGTTTTATATGTGCATTTTTAGTATTATAAATGTCAAGCCACCAGGGGGCGCTCAGCGTACCACATTTTCAGAACAACTGGTTTAAATGATCCATTAGTTTAAGTAGTTTGTGCACAAACACTCCCTACTGTTTGTGAATTAATAGCAGTCCCTTCTGTTAATTTGCAGACAGTAGGGAGTATTTATGTAGAAGTCACACTGTTCAGTCAGCTCAGCATTTCTGTTTTTAGCTCAAGGAAGTTTTTTTTAATTTGTGTTGTGTTTTTAGCAGCCACATTGGACAGAGCCAATATGAAAGTGTTTAAAAGTAAAAGCATGACCAGTCGTTTAAAAACAGGTCTGCAGGTGTTGATTTCTTTTGTCGAAGGTTTTTGTGTTTGGCACTCTTCACTTTGCACGTCTCAAAGGATTCATTTTACAAGTCTCAAGCTTTGTTCACTGATAAATGAAGAATCATGGGGTTAAGTATTGATAATTATCCACTGAAGACTTGGGCTATTTTAGAGGAAATATTTGAGAATATAGAATAGCTCTAATGGGCCCTCAGTGTCAGGATACCAGCTTGGCACTGGATCTAATTGGATTTACCACATGCTGGTAATCCTGCCTTGGCACATGAGTATTGACACTGAGCAGATGGGCAACCCCTCACCCATTCTGATACGCCCCGCCGCCTCCTGCTTCCACACACGCAGAAGGACACGCTCACGGCCCGTGACTCAGTCAGTGAGTCCCTCAAGATGCCGCCACTCTATCAACAATGGCTCCACATCTCTTTAAAAACCCCTTTCATCTTACATGCTACTTTCCTCAAATGTGTTTTCATTGGCGTCCCGCTCCCAGAGCTCATTTTCGGGTCAGCCGGCATCTTTGACAATTACACAAATGGCCGCCACAGACTTCCCAGTTTTGCCCCACTGACACGTCTTGTTTTCCGCTCATCCCAGCAGTTTTCCTGATCCCCAATACTTAGCTCTGGTTTCCAAAGAAAAAGAAACCCAGTTAAAGCACACGGCTATGTGGGAGCCAACTGGTGTGGACCACAATTAAAGTTTCCCATTGCTAGTGCCCTCAAACCCTTTTTCCATCAAAAGTAATCATTAGCCTTTTTCCTCCCCTGTTCCTCTATTTTCCCCCCACTGGAACCATAGAGGCGGGACTGTAATGTTATGACGGTAATGATAATTTTGTGGAAAAGTGGTGAGACAACATTAGGGGGACCCAAAATTTGCAAGAAGTCTCCCAGGACTGAGCAGATCTGGCTGTTTTAATTTGCCATCGCCTCATATTGGCGTATCTTTGGGGCGCAGAACTTTGATTCAAGGCGAGTCGAGACTACTAAAATCAGATCAGATCTCCTTTTTAATTAAAAGATATTTCTGCAAGCATCAGTGGGTTTTCCTCAGATCTTATTTCCTTTTTTTCCGTTTGGATGATTTGCTTACGGTACATTGTAGTTTAGGGCTTTCTTAAATGTAAAGCTAATCTTTAGCCTTTTTAACAGATGAAGAGGGATGGAGGATATCGAAAAGCCACTTTGGGTATCCTGTGAAGCATGATAAGCACAATTTGGCTGAATAAAATTATTCTTTTCTCCTTTACAGGAATCATTCACCAGATGAAAGGGGACTACGAGACTGCGCTGAAGCTGCATAAGGCTCATCTATCCATCGCCCAGGAGCTAAATGACTACGCAGCCCAGGGCAGAGCATATGGAAACATGGGCAATGCTTACAACGCCCTTGGTGTCTTTGACCAGGCCGTGCGCTACCACCGACAAGAGTTGCAGATTTCCATGGAGGTTAATGATCGTGCATCGCAGGCCTCGACACACGGAAACCTGGCGGTAGCGTACCAGGCTTTAGGGGCTCACGATCGAGCCTTGCAACATTACCAGAATCACCTGAACATTGCACGAGAGTTAAGGGACATCCAGAGCGAGGCTCGGGCCTTGGGCAACCTGGGTAATTTCCACTGCTCTCGGGGAGAGTTTCCCCAAGCCGTACCTTACTACGAACAGTACCTACGGCTTTCCCCGGACTTGCAGGATATGGAGAGCGAGGGTAAGGTCTGTCACAACTTGGGATATGCGCATTACTGTCTGGGTAACTTCCAGGAGGCGGTGAAGTATTACGAACAAGACCTGGCACTTGCTAAAGACCTCCACGACAAGCTAAGTCAAGCCAAAGCCTACTGCAATCTGGGCCTGGCCTTCAAAGCTCTTGGCGATTATAGCAAGGCGGAGGAGTGCCAGAAGTACCTCCTTTCCTTGGCGCAGTCGCTGAACAACTCACAGGCTCGATTCCGCGCCTTGGGCAACCTGGGTGACATCTTCCTTTGTAAGAAGGACGTTCCCGGGGCCGTCAAGTTTTACGAGCAGCAGTTGTCCTTGGCACATCAAGTCAAAGATCGCAAGATGGAAGCGAATGCCTATGCGGCGTTGGGAGCCGCCTACCGGATGCTACAGAAGTTTGACAAGTCCTTAGGCTACCACACCCAGGAACTGGAGGTTTACCAGGAGCTGGGCGACATCCAGGGAGAGTGCCAGGCTCACGGACACCTCGCTGCTGTCTACATGTCTCTTGGGAAGTACACTATGGCCTTCAAATGCTACGAAGAACAGCTTGAGCTTGGCCAGCGACTGAAGGACCCCAGCATTGAGGCCCAGGTCTATGGTAACATGGGCATCACAAAAATGAACATGGGAGTAATGGAGGAGGCCATTGGCTACTTCGAGCAACAGTTGGCGATGTTGCAGCAACTCAGTGGCAACGAGGCCGTGCTGGACCGTGGTCGTGCCTATGGGAACTTGGGAGACTGCTATGACTCGCTGGGAGATTTTGAAGAGGCAATTAAGTATTACGACCAGTATCTCTCTGTTGCACAAAGCCTCAACCACATGCAGGACCAGGAGAAGGCATACAGAGGTCTTGGTAATGGACACAGGTAAGATTTGTGTTATTTGTCATTTGACAGTGGCCCCAAAAAATATTTGCACACACAAACAACCTTATTAGATAGAAAACATATCAAACCATGTTGCATCTGGGTCTTGAAGTTGTGTATCTTGAGTTGTTTTACAGTCAAAATAATCTATATATCCTTAAAATAAGATGCATGTACTTGTTTTCATAGTTTGCATCTTGAATATAAGTGTATTTTGCCTCACTGAACTGGCAGATTTTTTCACTTACTTTTAACTTGTTTATACTTAAAACAAGTGAAAAATCTGCCGGTGCAGTGGGACACTTCACATGTATTCAAGATGCAAACTATGAAAACAAGACCTAATATTTTATGCAGTGTTGTTTCTCAAGTAAATTATATCATGTTTTAAGGATTTTTGATATTTTAACTGGAAAACAAGTCAAATAATTCTTAAGAACTCGTTAAGATGCCATTTTTGCTTCATATGTGGTAAATGTATTTTGTTTTAAGACTGTTTTGATATTTTAATGGAAATGCTATAGTATAGGATAGTATGCTATAGGATTTTGTTGTGGTGTATGGACTTTATGAAACACAAAGGTGGTGCACAATACCATCTTCAACAATACATATATTGTTTCATGACAAACATCTTTTAATGAATCGGCACTTGGTTTGATATTTAGTTTTTAGGTGATTTTAAAGGGATAGTTCACCCAGAAATGAAAATGCTGTCATGGTTTACTCACCCTTATGTCATTCAAAACCTGTATGACTTTCTTGCTTCTGTGGAACTCAAAAGAAGATTGTTTTTGTTTATGCAATAAACAACATGAGCGTGAGTAAATTATGACAGAAATGTATCGATTCCTTCAAGTGTCTAAATACTTTCTGACACCACTATAAATGCATACTGTACTGCAATGTAATATGCTGTAGATTACTTTTGAATGTTGTGTGGGTGATTTATTAGCATTTTCGAGCTGAAGAGTCTCATGTGAATGATGATGCGACAGGCTGTTTGTTATTCTGTTTGTTGCTTTAATCTAAGAGAGGCACTTACTGTATCAGGAGGGCATGTAGACTGACACATGAGGTCAGCAGACGGACACAGAGCGCTCTCACAACATGCAACAGATTGAAAATGGGATTGTTTTGTATCAGAGCACGACCCCACCTTCACCATGCATGCTAACATTACAGCGTATGCAGCGTCTACACCGGAATGCATACAGCATAAAAGCTCTTTCTTTTGTCAAAAGTGTCACTTGAGAGTGTCAACAGCAGAATCCCTCGAAATCTGCACTTGTAGACTTTGGATTAATCATGAAAAATGCATGTAAATCATAAGTCAATTATACAAAAGTAGATATGTTGCACGCTTGCCATTCAGGCTGGGCAGTATCAAAAACATTACAATATATTCTAAATGAATCTTAAATAGTGCCATTATATTAATGCTCTTCTTATTTGGCCATTCGTTTCCTTCCTTATAACTCATGACTTATGAACATGTGCATTATGAACATTACTAATTTATACTTTACGCCCAAACAAGCAAAGCTGGAGGTCAGGTTGTTTCTCAGAACCAGTTTGAGGGATTAATGAATCATTTTTAAAATTCTGATTTAACGATTTGTTTGATCTATCAACAAATTTTCATAGAAGCCTATGGCATTTGATAAACAGCAAGAGATAACACAAACAACTCTTTGAATCAGAGTTTTGAATTGATTCACTGACGTTGAGCCATTGCACTGCAGATACATAAACATTGCATATATAATGTTTTTAGCTGTTGATACAAATTCATAGTCTTCTATATATTTTATAATTCACTTTTTGACACTTTTGGATTTTTTGTGGTGTATGGACATAAACTTTATAATTTTATTGTTTTATGAGTTGATTTCAAACCTAACAAACTTCTTTTAGTGAAATAGCTCTTGGTTTTATGTGATAAAAAAGCATAACGGTCCAAATGACAGTTTCAGTGCAGCTTCAGAGGGCTTTAAACGATACCAGACGATGATCTAGCCAAACCATCGGTCATTTAAAAAGATAATTAAAAAGTTTAAGACGTGATGCGCAGTTACGCTGAAAAGGTCACGCTTGACGTAGGGTCAGTGTTTACCAATGTGTGGAAGGACCATATACACACATTCAAACGTCTTTGTGTCCGTTTATTGTTTAAAATGTCCATTTCGTGTGCGTATCCTGGGTGTTTTAATATTAGAAAGCCTAAAAGAAAATTTTCAAGCGTGACCTTTTCAACGTAACTGCGTAATCACGAACACGCATCACAGAACAGAGCAAGGCGAGCATTTGTGCTTATAAAACTTAAACTTTTTAATTATCTTTTTAAATGACCGATGGTTTGGCTAGATCATCGTCTGGTATCGTCTAAAGCCCTCTGAAGCTGCACTGAAACTATCATTTGGACCGTGAACCGTTTGGAGCCCATTGAGGTCCATTACACTCACCTAAAGGATTGTTAGGAACACCTGTTCAATTTCTCATTAATGCAATTATCTAATCAACCAATCACATGGCAGTTGCTTCAATGCATTTAGGGGTGTGGTCCTGGTCAAGACAATCTCCTGAACTCCAAACTGAATGTCAGAATGGGAAAGAAAGGTGATTTAAGCAATTTTGAGCGTGGCATGGTTGTTGGTGCCAGTCGGGCCGGTCTGAGTATTTCACAATCTGCTCAGTTACTGGGATTTTCACGCACAACCATTTCTAGGGTTTACAAAGAATGGTGTGAAAAGGGAAAAACATCCAGTATGCAGCAGTCCTGTGGGCGACAATGCCTTGTTGATGCTAGAGGTCAGAGGAGAATGGGCCGACTGATTCAAGCTGATAGAAGAGCAACTTTGACTGAAATAACCACTCGTTACAACCGAGGTATGCAGCAAAGCATTTGTGAAGCCACAACACGCACAACCTTGAGGCGGATGGGCTACAACAGCAGAAGACCCCACCGGGTACCACTCATCTCCACTACAAATAGGAAAAAGAGGCTACAATTTGCACGAGCTCACCAAAATTGGACAGTTTTTACAAACTGTCCAATTTTACAAAATGGCGCCGCTGTGTTTGGTCGCCGTTCAGGTCGCTCCGCGAAGACTGTGCTTTTATTTACTATTTTACTTTCTTTTACTCTCAGTTTTTACAAACTTATCATCTGCATTGATCTACTACGACAGCAAAACTCTTTTGGACATTGGTTACCTCTACACTGGACTGTTTCAGGACACTTTTGCCGATCCTCTGTGGCCATCTGAGATCCTTCGAACGCCGAGTTGAACAATGGCCAGAGCCAGCGGCGGTAGAACAAAGAAACACCGTGGGAAACGTGCTGGTATCCGTAACAGACTGAGGAAAAGGGCATTCAGACCTCCTCTCCCGAGCATTCTTCTAGCAAATGTTCAATCCTTGGATAATAAGATGGACGATCTTAGAGCCAGGATAAGTTTTCAACGGGACATGAGAGACTGTAATATCTATTGTTTGTCTGAAACATGGCTCACGCCAGCGTCCCGGACACAGCTGTGACGCCGTCGGAGAACTTCTCTGTTTTTCGGATGGACAGAACAGCCGAGGCCGGTAAATCCAAAGGCGGTGGAGTGTGTTTCATGATCAACAAGAAATGGTGCGATCCCAGGAACATCACCATTCTCTCGCGGTCCTGCTCACCTCATCTGGAACATTTAACAATCATCTGCCGCCCATTCTATCTGCCGAGGAGTTTTCTGCGGTTGTCGCGACCGCCGCTTACATCCCACCGCAGGCAGACACAGCGCTGGCTTTATCTGGCCTTCATGATGTTGCCAGCGGCGCTATAAACCAACATCCCGACGCGGCATTCATTGTCGCGGCGATTTTAACAAAGCAAACCTAAAGAAAGTCCTGCCAAACTTTCACCAGCACGCCTCCTGCCCCACACGAGGAGCAAACACACTGGATCACTGCTACTCTCCGCTTAAGAACGCCTATAAAAGCGCGGTCACTTCCAGCGTTTGGCAAATCGGATCATGCCGCCATTTTCCTCACTCCCGAATACAAACAAAAGCTCCTCCAGGAACCCCCGGTGAGGCGGGAAGTTAAGCGTTGGTCGCCCCACTCAGAGACCGCGCTTCAGGCAGCTCTTGATGACGCTGACTGGGACATGTTCCGAGCGAGTTCAGCTGACGTAAGCGAGTTCACAGACGTGGCGCTTTGCTTCATCAACACGCTTACAGAGCAAGCCACGCAAACAATAACAATAACGCCCTTCTCAAATCAGAAACCGTGGGTGGACAATTCAATCCGCAAGGCAGTGAACGCACGCACTGCTGCTTACAACGCCGGTCTCCATTCAGGGAATATGAATGAATACAGATCGTCCTGTTATGCTCTCAGACGAGCAGTTAAAGCCGCAAAACTCCGTTATAAAGACCGAGTGGAGTCTCATTTCCAACTCAACGACTCGCGCGCGCATGTGGCAAGGTCTGAGGTCCATCTGCTCCTTTGGATCTAAATCCTCTGCAGAGGCAAGCGTTGATCCGTTGCTCGTGAACGAGTTAAACTCTTTCTATGCTCGCTTTGACTGTAACCGCGGCAACGCGACTCCGCCAAGTGGCGCGTTAGAGGAAATTACTCAGAGCAGCAACAACCACGTGATCTCTGTCTCAGAGGATGAAGTTCGGAGAGCACTCAAGCGTGTGGACGTCAGGAAAGCTGCTGGGCCGGATGGTATTTCAGGTCGTGGTTCTGCGGTCCTGTGCTGATCAGCTCACCGGGTTGTTTACATCTATCTTTAATGAGTCCTCGCTACATCTGTGGTCCCCACCTCCTTCAAAAATCCACCATCATCCCTGTCCCTAAGAACAGTAAACCCTCTTGCCTAAATGACTATCGTCCAGTGGCTCTCACGTCTATAGTCATGAAGGTCTTTGAGAGACTCATTAAAAACACCATTTGCGCCTTCATTCCTGACACTTTGGACCCTCTTCAGTTTGCCTATCGTCCCCAATAGATCGACTGAAGATGCCATCTCTCATGTCCTCCACTCCTCCCTCACTCACATCGACAGCAAAAGTGGGAACTACGTAAGACTGCTATTTATTGACTATAGCTCAGCCTTTAACACCATAGTTCCCACCAAGCTAACCTCCAAACTCCTGGATCTCGGCCTGAATCCTTCTCTCTGCCACTGGATTGAGGACTTCCTCACTGGCAGGCCTCAGGTGGTGAGAATAGGCCAGTCCACCTCCACCTCCATCACCCTGAGTGTGGGAGCTCCACAGGGCTGTGTCCTGAGCCCCCTGCTCTACTCTCTCTACACGCATGACTGTTTGTCCACACACAGCTCCACCTCTATCATCAAATTTGCTGATGATACTGTTGTCCTGGGCCTCATTTCCAACAACAATGAGACGGCATACTTGGACGAGGGTGGAGCATCTAACAGCATGGTGCCAGGACAACTGTCTCTCTCTGAATGTTGGCAAGACCAAAGAAATGATTGTGGACTTCAGGAAGAGACAGCAACGGACATACTCCCCTCATGATCAGCGGGTCACCAGTAGAGAGAGTGAGCAGCTTCAAGTACCTGGGAGTAAACATCTCCGAGGACCTGACCTGGACTGCTCACATTCAGACACAGGTGAAAAAGCCAGGCAAAGACTGTACCACCTGCGCCAGCTGAGGAAATTCAGGCTTTCACCAGCTATCCTGAAAACTTTCTATTTAGGGGCGATAGAAAGTGTTTTAACTCAGTGCATCACAGCGTGGTATGGGAACAGCACCAGTCATGACCGCAAAGCCCTGCAAAGAGTCGTGCGCTTATCCGAGCGTATCTCAGGGTCAGCTCTCCCGTCTCTGCAGGACGTCTACACCAAACGCTGCAAAGGTAGAGCTACCAAGATCATCAAGGACTCTAATCACCCTGCAAACCCTCATTTCACGCTGCTACCATCTGGTAAGCGCTTCAAGCCTGATGGCCAAAACTGAGAGACTCAGGAGGAGCTTCTTCCCAGGCCATCAGACTCCTGAACTCAGTCACTTAACATCACGTGACTTCACGTCCAGGATAAACATCGATACACTGACATTGCACTGCACTTTCTGTTCTCGTTGTTACTGTGTAACAACCTGTCATAAACCTGTTTGCACATTATACTCTTTATACATTTGTTAACCACATATTTATAAGTCTACAGTTTACTCACTGCAAAGTCTACTTCAATTATTTTATTCCACTTTATCCTTATTTGTTACCTTTTTTTCTCTTGACTTGATTATTTATAATTCTACAGATATGGACATATATATATATATATATATAGATAGTACTTTTTTTATATCCTATTTCTATTATAATTTCTTCCTTGTGTTTTTAACTGTGAATTTGCACTGTCCATGGAGCGGACCTGTTTACATTTCACTGCCGGTTGTATATTCTGTATATAACTGTGTATGTGACAAATAAAACTCTTGAATCTCTTGAATCTTGAATCAGTTAAAGACATGAAAAATGTTGCCTGGTCTGATGAGTCTCGATTTCTGTTGAGACATTCAGATGGTAGAGTCAGAATTTGGCGTAAACAGAATGAGAACGTGGATCCATCATGCCTTGTTACCACTGTGCAGGCTGGTGGTGGTGGTATAATGGTGTGGGGGATGTTTTCTTGGCACACTTTAGGCCCCTTAGTGTCAGTTGGGTATCGTTTAAATGCCATGGCCTACCTGAGAATTGTTTCTGACCATGTCCATCCCTTTATGACCACCATGTACCCATTCTCTGATGGCTACTTCCAGCAGGATAATGCCCCATGTCACAAAGCTCGAATCATTTCAAATTGGTTTCTTGAACATGACAATGAGTTCACTGTACTAAAATGGCCCTCACAGTCACCAGATCTCAACCCAATAGAGCATCTTTGGGATGTGATGGAACGGGAGCTTCGTGCCCTGGATGTGCATCCCACAAATCTCCATCAACTGCAAGATGCTATCCTATCAATATGGGCCAACATTTCTAAAGAATGCTTTCAGCACCTTGTTGAATCAGTGCGACGTAGAATTAAGGGAGTTCTGAAGGCGAAAGGGGGTCAAACACAGTATTAGTATGGTGTTCCTAATAATCCTTTAGGTGAGTGTATTTGGAGAAAAATCCTGGAATGTTTTCATCAAAAACCTTCATTTCTTTTCGACTGAACAAAGAAAGACATGGACATCTTGGATGACATGGGGGTGAGCAAATTATCAGCAAAAGTTTATTTAAAAGTGAACTAATCCTTTAACACTATTTATTTTCAAACTTAAACATTTTATATTTTAATCTGGACTACCCTAGATATTGATTGAATGTTCTGATTCTTTATTGTTCACTCACACACTTTACAATAAGGCTCCATTATTTAACATTAGTTTTATTAAATGGACCTGAGCTAACTTTGTAACAAATGTATCTGTGCTCTGTTAATGTTAGTTAATGCATTAACATGAACTACTAGCGAGACCTTATTGTAGAGTGATACCTATTGTTCTTTATAATTCTTCTGCACTTTAATCAGTTTGAAACATTTGTTTATTTGATACATTTTTGTGTATTGCTTTATTGTTTTTAAAAGTTCAGTTCTCTTTGTCATAAGAAAAGATATTAAACCTGTTATAGTATGACAACACTTTTTTTTTCAACTTATTTCAATATCGTGATAATACCGTATACTGTGATAAAAGCTTCAGCAATTAATCGTAACATGAAAATTTGATGCCGCCACATGCCTACACATGCAAGTAAATATTTAATATATAATTTTTTTATTTAATTATGCCAACTCACAATGTCATATATCTTTTATAATTCCCTCTCGTTAGGATTTTTTGTGGTGTATGAAATGCAAATTTAAGCATTTTATATTCTCATTTTATCTAATTACACAATGTGGCGATTAATTAATCAAATTATTTGCAAATAAATCACACATCAAATGTGGCTAAGAAACTTACTCCCCAAAAGATATTTTGTCATTATTTTGTATTTTATATAAAGTCATTATTTTGTTAAATGAGAAAAAATTAAGTAGTAAAAAAAAATATTTGATTTGATTCATCACAGAATTTATTACACATAAACTTTTAGGCTTCAATGGCCATGAGGGTGAGTAAATGATGACAGAATTTATAACCCAAATTCATTTTTGGGTGAACTATACCTTTAATGGATTTGTTATTAATATGGAAAATTAAATACTTTTTCAATGAAATGATACTCTAAATAAGAAACTACGTGTATTTAAATGTCTAAATGAGGAAGTCACTGAGTCAATCATTCATTCATTGAGGAATGAAGTAAATGGCTCTCTTTATGAATGAGTCATTGAATCATTGAATCACCTGATTGATTCGCTCAACACTGATTCACTCAGAAATTAAACACTGCTATTGCTCAGAGATGCACAACAGTTCTGCTCTGGCTTTATACAGCAATATACTGGCTTTATACAACAATATTGTGTATTAACTTCTTATTTATCAAACTGTTGTTTAAAATCAATATCACATTTGCACTCGTACTATTCGGAGCAAAAACAGCACTCGTGATCATGATAAAAATATGAGGCAAAAACTACTGTAATACAGGGACATTTTTCCTTGAATTTGAGGGTCATTCTAACTGTATTCTATAGGCTTCATCACACAGCTGTTGCCCTGCTTCATGTTCATCACCAATCAACTGATTTATTGGCTTGATCTCTCAAAATGCGAGCATGCCCAGCATCCTCAGTGTGATCCGCCACACATCCATTTTAATTGCTATCCAATCAGCCCTTTAAGCGTTCCAGCTTCCCGTCACAAACCCTTGTGGATTCTGCTTACCTAAACTCCCCACACGTATACAGGCATGAAATATGATGAATGGTTTGCTGCAGGGGCTTGTCAAAGCTCGACGCTGTGGATGGTGAGGAGAGAACTCACACCGGGCCCGCATTGAGCCAACCTCATCCAAACCCAAACCCCCATCCTTCCCACAGTCCAGCGGGAAGGTAAATTACACTGTCAGTCGTGACAATGCGCTTGGACTCCCCTCGGCGGAGAGGAGCTTTACCTCAGATAGCGCAGAAGAATCCAACAAGAACCTCATTAGAGGCCTGCGTTAAAAGCTATTTGTTTCATTTATATTGAAATGAGGCAGGGCCTTTCAACAAGACTGATGTTGCTGTAATTTCAAGTGACAGGACAACAAGGGGTAATGATGCATTGCTTTTATGCTACCTAAGTAGTGAGCGAGTCCCCGGCCTGTATGAATTAAGCCTGGTTTTGTTATTCCACAGAGAGCCGGTGCTGAACTCGCTCTCCCGATGGATGGGAGTGTATGCACTATATTTCTCTTTCTCAATGAAGTTGTATTGGCGCTGCACTGCCACCTGTGTGTTGCTCAAATAGCTCGTATCGATCTAAAGCATGCGCTTCCTCGTCATTCCCTCACAGTCAGTATTTTAGCACCATTAAACTAGACTGATAGGACTGTATTTCCAGATTCTGTTTCATGTGAGGAGGTTCATATTAAAAGGAATACATAAATCTCAGAAAGTTATCTGCATGTAAACATTCTGGAATTTATTAGTCGAATTGAAATTTATTTTGCACTTATTTTTATAAAGCAGACGACACACTGTGAGCTAATGAAGCAATAAACCATAAGACAGATTTATCGTAGTAAAATCACTGCCCTGCTTTTTTAATCAAATGAAAAGCACTAAAAAAAATTAATTATGTAGGCCTATTTACTTACATTTATATATTGTATTTATACATGTATATATTTATTTGCAGTGTGGCTTATCCAATTTTTCCATTTTGAACTCCTCCTTTACCATGTGTAAAATGTTTAGAGAACAATAATATTTTTTATAATAATAGTAATTTTATTGAAATCATTAGTATTAATAATTATTGATTAGATATTGTCATATTTTGTAATATTGCTGCGTTCATACACATATATATATTTATAAAATGTTATATAATACATTTTACACAAATAAAAATGTATCCAAAATACTGAAAAATATGATTGGGAGTCACATTGACTAATATATATATATATAAACACATTATACATTACATTACAAATATTTTATTTTTTATTTATTTACAGTGTGGCTCAACCAATCCGATTTTTCAGTTTCATCTCAGTATTTTGGCTGTCTTCTCTTACTCTGTGTGTAAACGGATTGTTGGTGTGTTTGTCAGGGCGATGGGGAACCTTCAGCAGTCTCTGGTGTGTTTCGAGAAGCGGTTGGTGGTGGCGCATGAGCTGGGAGAGTGTGGAGGAAAAGCTCAGGCCTACGGTGAACTGGGCAGCTTGCACAGCCAGCTGGGTAACTACGAGCAAGCCATCTCATGCCTGGAACGGCAACTCGGCATCGCCCGCGACACCCAAGATCGATTGCTGGAGGGTGACGCCAGCTGCGGCCTGGGCACCGTGTACCAGCTGATGGGCGAACACGACACGGCCCTTCAGTTTCACCAAATGGACCTCCAGATTGCAGAGGAGACGGGCAGCTCCAGCTGTCAGGGCCGGGCCTACGGGAACCTGGGACTCACTTACGAGTCTCTGGGTAATTTCGAGCGTGCCGTGGTGTACCAGGAGCAGCATCTGAGCATCGCGGCACAGACCAACGACCTGGTGGCCAAAACTCTGGCCTACAGCAGCCTGGGACGAACACATCATGCTCTGCAGAACTACTCGCAGTCGGTCATGTACCTGCAGGAAGGTAAGAGGCGCAGAAAACAGAACATGTGAAACATCACAGTGCTTTACTGATACAATTCAGGTCTGCATGTTTTTTATTTCATTATGTCATTCACAATGCATCATGGTAATAATTTCCTCATAACAGAATTTAAGTGCTCAATCATGTGCTTTTTATGATTTGCACACAAAAAAAAGAGACTCATCTTACAAATTTTCTGAATTTCTGGAGAAAATTACATTTTACAGAACAATAGTAAAATGACCAGTAATATTTCTGGCTTAAGTACTGTTAGCAGTGTGTTTCAGTAAGGTTAGGTGTGTGTGTGTGTGTGTGTGTGTGTGTGTGTGTGTGTGTGTGTGTGTGTGTGTGTGTGTGTGTGTGTGTGTGTGTGTGTGTGTGTGTGTGTGTGTGTGTGTGTGTGCGTGTGCGTGTGCGTGTGCATGTGAGAGTGTTTGCGTGTGTGTGTGTGTGTGTGTGTGTGTGTGTGTGTGTGTGTGTGTGTGTGTGTGTGTGTGTGTGTGTGTGTGTGTGTGCATGTTTGTGTGCGTGCGTGCAGGTTTGTGAGTGCACGCATGTTTGTGTGTGTGTGTGTGTGCGTGCGTGCGTGTGTGAGTGTGTGTGTGCATGCATGTGTGTGTTTGTGTGTGCATGTTTGTGTGCGTGCGTGCGGGTTTGTGAGTGCACGCATGTTTGTGTGTGAGTGTGTGTGTTGCTAGGTGGTTGTTTGCTGGCAAAAGTGTCAAAAGATTTCCATCCAGATATTTTTATGCACATTTTGAAATATTGCTTAAAAAATGCTGGATGCACCAGGGTGAGCATAAAATGTAAAACAACAAAACACTACCATTCAAAAATTTGGAATGAGGTTTTTTAATGTTTTTGAAATAAGTCTCTTCTGCTCACCAAAGCTGCATTTATTTGATGATAAGTACACTAAAACAGATATATTGTGAAGTATGTTTACTTTTGTAATTTATTCCTGTGATCAAAGCTGAATTTATCATCATTACTTAAGTCTTCATGATCCTTCACAAATCATTCTCATATGAGGATTTGAAGAAACATTTATGATTATTATCAATCTTGCTATTGTAATATTTTTGTAGAAACCATGATTTCCTTTTTGAAGTTTCCTTTGATTAATAGAAAAATTTCATTTTTTTAAAATGGTAATGTTTTGTAATAATTTTGATGTCTTTACTGACACTTTTGATCAGTTTAATGTATCCTTGCTGAATATATATTTATATTTTTTATAGAATTTATGCAACTATTTTTCTTGCATAAATGCATTTCATAGCTTGAATGAAAACATATCTAATGCAAGACCCTCGGGAACCTCTCTTGGTTTTGGGGTGAAATATGACCGTTCTTCACCCTTATGCCACTTTCAGACTTTATTGAGTTGAGAGTGAAACAACTGAAGATGTCAGAAAGCTGTTTATTAAGGTATAAACATCACGTTTAGACTGAAGCCCATGTTTTCATGCTCAGAGAGACATCTGGTGGTTTGCTCCCACAGAGGACATTGAAATTCAGCTCATTTGTTTGGCTTCTGGTGTTACTCTGATCTGGAGCGTGTTATCAATCCACCGTATGTTGCTATAATAATAATCCTATTTGAGATGAACGGATGAGCACTCTCGCTCTCTCACACAATGAAGCTAGTGATGTTCGGTTCGCCAACGAATTGCTCTTTTGAACTGGTTGTTTTTAGTACGTCACACGTTGACATTATTGTGTGATTATGTAAATGAACCAGTGAATCGAGTTTTTGCATTGGTTCATTGAAACGAACCGTATAAAAGAACCAGTTTGCGGAAAAGTCTTTTCCATCACTGGACGAAACTAGACCGTTCTGTTAAAAGGCTTTGTAGTTGAATTAGGTATCCACTCAATAAAACCTGTCCTGTCTTGCTGGTCTTTCCGAAATGACTTCCCTCAGTCGTGTCAGCTGTCAGGAACGGAGCGGCTCACAGGCGGCCGAACGCTCTAATCACCTTCATCCAGGACTTTTGACAGTTAGCTCACTGCTTCTTCCCTCTGCGAGAGTGGCGGAGGACAGTGGGAAAAGGACAGATAGATGTGGATCCTGTCTCGCAGCCTTTACGGCAAAGGCCACCGCGTCCCACCATCTGACAGCCAATTAACTAAGAGTAAGAGCGAGAGGAAACGCTCACTCTCAACTCACAGTTTGGTGTTTTTGTGTGGGACGCAGACCAGAAAAGATATCGGACCCGTTTGAATTCTGCACAGAATGATATTTTAAAGTGATATGGAGGAGATTAGGAGGAGAACCGGTTAGAGATCAGGAGGAAACTGCGGCTTTACCGAGCTCAACGGCTCTGAACGAGCTGTGATATAAACTAAATGCTATTGGCGGTTTTAAAAAGGGGAGGAGCTGTTCGATATGCCCCGCCCTGTCTTCCTGTTTCAGTGGAAATTACGTAAACGCATTGAATAATGCTGTGCGTTTCAAGGCACTTCAGTGGGACTTTAACTGGTTTTGGAGGGCTGGAATCACTGACCGAAACTGTGACGTTTATTTAGCGCTCTTCCGATGGCGTGTTTTTACCATCTACACAATGTGAATAAACTACAACAGGTAAACAAGTCAGCTGTGTGGATACTACCTGGGTTGTGTAATGTTGCTGTTGAGCAAGAATAAAGGGGCGGGCCTGGTTGAGTTAGTTAGTAGTGTGTTGAAACTGCCGGTTATGGTAAGGGGCGGGACATTTCCCAAACACACTCGAAGCACTTAACAAATAACAACACACTGCTCCGGCCGACCAATCAGAGCACAGTGTGCTTTCAGAAGGAGGGGCTTCATAGAGACAGGAAGTAAACAGAGCGTTACTGACAGACTTGGACAAGAGGAGCTGCAACAATGGAGAATATGGGGAAATAATCAACATTCAAGCAGGAAAACTTGCTCTAGTAGAGCCTAAAAACAACATCAAGACAAGGGCATAACAGGTCCCTTTTAAACAGTGCAAAATGCTAGACATGACCTTTGATTATTTGATCTGACTGTCAAACAGTATGCACACTACACACTACTTTCTCTCAGAATTAATAAGAGAGTTGTTTACAGAGACATAATTAGGATAAAGAAATGTATAACTGGAGATTAGTGTCGTATTTATAAACTCTTTTTTTACCAATTAGAGACTTCACTAAATGCATACAGTGTGTATAATTCAGAGCGGTGTGATCGTGTCGATGGTGTTGAAGAAGGGAGTGTTTTACTGAACATTTCTTTTGTCTTGTGCTTGAGCTTGAAAGGAATCAAAGTGGGATTGAAGCGGTGATTAAAGTCTGTGTTGAACGGGGAAAAAAATCATTTCTGAGGCTTTCCTTTAGATCAGTGGCTGATGAGACCTAAATACCTGTGCGTCCCGACAGCCATGTCAAAGTTTGATGATGAAAAACAGAGAGAATGAAGGAATGGAGGAAGAAAAGACAAGGGAATGTTTTGGAGGCTGTTATTTTAGGATGATCAATTGAAGAGCGAACCAAATATGAATTTAAAAACAAGACGCATACTAGAACTGATTTCAACCACTTCTGGCTTTAAGTGCTGAGAGTTTCGGTTATGCTTTTATTAAAGGAATAGTTCATCCAACAAGAGAAAATTAATGTTCCCAAAATTCACACTACTGTTCAAAACTGCTTGCTGCTTTCCTGTAGCTCAAACAATAAGAGCATGGCGCCAGCAACGCCAAGGTCATGGGTTCGATTCCCAGGGAAAGCAAGAACTGACAAAATGTAAAAATGTGTGCCTTGAATGCAATGTAAGTCACTTTGGATAAAAGGGTCTGCCAAATGCATAAATGTAAATCTGTTTGGGGTCGGTAAGATTGTTTAATGTTTCTGAAAGAAGTCTCTTCTGCTCACTGAGGCTGTATTTATTTGATCAAACATAGTGTAATATTTCACATAATATTGTGAAATATTATTACAATTTAGAATACCTGATTTCTATTTTGATATCTGTTAAAATGTAATTTATTCCTGTGATCAGAGCTGGATTTTCAGCATCATTACTCCAGTCTTCGGTGTCACATGATCCTTCAGAAATCATTTCTTAGCATTCTTTGAGGAATAGAGTTCAAAAGAACAGCAAAAAACACTGCATGTCACTTTTGATCAATTTTAAATGTGTCCTTGCTGAATAAAAGTATTAATTACCTTAAAAAAAAAATCAGTAAGTATATTCAGATATATTGAAGCTCATTTTTAAAACCAGCAGTGCATTGAGTTTGATTTATGAACTCATTTTTGGCAACCCCTGGTCCTCTATAGATGAAACTCTGTGTTGTTAAAGTTTACTGAAGCTATTATGAAATGTTTTGGTTAATTGAAATAAAGCTGATATGAATGTAAAATCTAAATATAAAAGCTTAATCTTAAAAAAATGAATAAATGAAAATTAGAAATTAAAAACGGTTGAGGAAATCCAAAATGTTGAAGTACTAAAATCATTAAAACGGAAAATAAATAAATAGAAATGTTTAATATATATGTAAAAAGCGCATTGCTACAACTCAAATTCAAAGTAAAAACTGAAAATATAAAAATAAAAGCTTTATTTAAAATATTAATAAATACTACTGAATAATACAAGATAACACTGTAGCACATCAATGTTTTTTGTCTGGAATAGAAAGACTAAATTTTAAATGCAATTATCAACTTTACTGCACCTATATTGCAAACAAACATAGACTAAAAGCCATAAAACCTAACTTGATGTATTAAAATAAGAAAAAAACTGTTTGCTGTGAGGTGGGATGAATAAACTTAAACTATTAATTTAACCCTTACATTGTGTTCGGGTCATTTTGACCCGGTGCAGATTTTCTTTTTTCTCAAAAATGTTACTTAATGTTATCGCATTGGACTAAAACTGACTTTGCTCACACAGGGTATAACTACCGTATATACCTGAATATAAGACGACCCTGAATATAAGACGACCCCCCCATTTTCCAGACTTATTTTGGGGGAAAAAAGGAGCTCGCCACCTCCGAACATTGCATTCTGTGACTCCAAATTTTTTGTCAGCTTTGCAATTATTAGATGATTCTGCCTCATTCACGACCATAAGTTTAAAGTTGGTGTTATAACTGTTTCAAACGTGTTGGTGTATTTGACCAACTTTTGAAGCTCTTTTCTCAAAATGATCTCTTGACTTCTCAACACTTTACTGTTTATTTAATTCATAACACTGTCACTAATTACGTAGCCTATCGTGTTGGCGCCCTCTACTGTTTCCCCCTGCTTTCTCCCTTTCCCCCCGTGATTTTGTGTATATCGCAAATATAAGACGACCCCCCATTTTCCAGCCTATTTTTAGGACACAAACCTAGTCTTATATTCGGGTATATACGGTACTTCACATTTTTTCCCACTTTGTTTCACTTGTGGGCCCTATTTTAACGATCTGAGCACATGGTCTGAAGCGCACGGCGCAGGTGCACTTCGGGCGTGTCCAAATCCACTTTTGCTAGTTTAACGATGGGAAAAATCATTTGCACGCCAAGCACATGGTCCAAAAGAGTTGTCTCTAGTCTCTTAATGAGTCATGGGTGTGTTTTAGGCGTAACGTGCAATAAACCAATCAGAGTCTCATCTCCCTTTCCCTTTAAAAGCCAGTTGTGCTCGCCATTGCGGATTGATATTTACATAGAGGAATATAGACCCTCAACCTGACGAGTCCGTTTAAATACATGTGTGTATAGCCAGGATTGGTCAAATAATTAGCGTTTCATTCGTCATTACTGCAGATAGGTCATTCTGATACATGCAATGACTATCCATTATGACATGTAGGCATTTTTATCTTTATGTACTCAATAATAATCTTTTACACTGTAATCCTTTTATTTTTAATATTTTGCGTGGTGTGTGTGTGTGTTCCAAAAAGAAATACAAAACCTGACCAAACTGAAAAAAAAAAAAAAACTGAATCCAATATTAAATGATAATATAGCATAACGAGAGATTTACAAGCATTTTTTTGAAGGCACATCAAAGGTGTTACATGGTTTTCAACACTTCCTGGAGAAGCATTTGTCGGTAAATCTCTGTTTCCGTGTGTCTCAGGTCTGCGTCTAGCGGAGCAGCTGGGCCGTCGGGAGGACGAGGCCAAGATCCGACACCGTCTGGGGCTCTCGCTGTGGGCCAGCGGCAATCTGGAGGAATCCCAGCACCAGGTACAACACACACACAGCCAATTTACTGCTGTCCCCGCACAGATGCACAGGATGCTCATGAACGCTCTTCCTGACAGAGCTCCACCGTCTCTGCATCTTCTAATGATGTGCCTGTAGGCGGACACGCGTACGTGTGTTTGCGGACTTGTCATCTCCGTCAGACTCTTCACTTGTGACTTCATCATTGTGTGAGACAAACAAAGAGGCCGAATTTGATGTTCAGGGAGTCGCGCTGCACAAACACACACTCTCTCTGCATTTAGGCCCTAATTGATTCAGTCCAAACGAGACGAACGGCAAACACTCCAGCTCATGGTTTGTTTGAGGAATCCCTGCGGAGCTTTTGGATGTAGCTCGATTCCATTCGTTAGCTTCAATGAACCGATTCAGTAATTCATGAGAGTCACTCAGCTGCGGTGTGTGATTTCTGTGCCAATAGCAGCACTGAAGTAAACGAAATAGTCTCGATCTAAATGCACGCCATCGATTGTGTCAGAAATGGACATGCCGAAGCGCAAACAGAGCTTTGTTTTGAATGCACCACAGCTTGAACAACATTCTTACAGTCGAATGATTCACGAATCAATGCTAGAGGCTCCAAGTGAATAAAAAAAGCAGAAATCAACCTGACAGTGACAGAAATACCTCTCTTTGAATCATTTAATAACATTCTAGGGATGCATGATATACACTTCAAAAAAATGTGAAGTCTTGTTTTAAGATTTTACAATTTAATTAATAGTAAAATTCCATCAAGTTTAATTTATTAATTGATTAAGCATTGTTCAGTTGAATTCAATTTGATGGAATTTTACTATTAATTAAATTGCATAAATCTTAAAAAGGCTTACATTTTTGAGTGATATATATCCAAAAAATGGCATATATATATATATACACCTATCAGGCATAACATTATGACCGGTGAAGTGAATAACACTGATGATCTCTTCATCACGGCTCCTGTTAGTGGGTGGGATATATTAGGCAGCAGGTGAACATTTTGTCCTCATAGTTGATGTGTTAGAAGCAGGAAAAATGGGCAAGCGTAAGGATTTGAGCGAGTTTGACAAGGGCCAGATTGTGATGGCTAGACGACTGGGTCAGAGCATCTCCAAAACTGCAGCTCTTGTGGGGTGTTCCCGGTCTGCAGTGGTCAGGATCTATCAAATATAATTTACACTATTGTTTAGAGCCATTGGGGTCAGTAAGATTTTCCTTTTCTTTTTTTTTTTATTAATACTTTTATCCAGCAAAGACTTTAAATTGATCAAAAGTGACAGTAAAGACATTTATAATGATACAAACGATTTCTGTTTCAAATAAATGCTGTTCTTTTGAACTTCTATTCATTAAAGAATCTGGAAAAATTGTATCAACATTGATAATAATCATAAATGTTTCTTTTGCATCAAATCATCATATCAGAATGATTTCTGAAGGGTCATGTGACACAGAAGACCAGAGATTTCTCACTTTTGTTTACGGACTTCTTGGTAAATCTGAGAACAGTTTAAGACGTTGTTGAGATTCTGAAACAGTCAGATTATTGTTCTTTTTGTCAGATGAGGAGACTTACAGTAAGCAAAAGTCTCAATTTACTCTCAGAAATTGAGATATTAAAGATTACAATTCATGCATGCAGTCTGTGAATAATCATTAATTCACAAACTGGCACTGGCATTACTTTATCTAAAATGTTACTATATATTCATATAGAAAACAGTTCCTTTAAATAGTAATAATATTTCACAGTATTACTGTTTTTACTGTATTTTGATCAAATAAACACTGAGCATAAGACATAACAAAATCTTACCTGACCCCAAACTTTTGTATGTCAGTCAGTGTTGGATATTTATTTCTTCCAATCAATTTAAACATTTAGATGATCTTGCACTAATATTGTCTTCAATTCATGAAGAGCGCTGTCTCTTTAAGAGCTCATGTTGCTGCGAGAACAACTTATAATCATAAATCTGTATTTAATATCTTATAAGTGAGTGTTGCTGAACGTGAAACTAATCTAAAAGTGTTTTCTGATGAAAAATATGTTAGGATAAAATAAATGCCCTTGTAAAGGTAAAAAAATTGTCTGTGGGCAAATATTGATCATTAATAAAAAAAGTGTACTTTTGATATGAGTTAGACATAGTCACATTTTAGGGTTGCTTTCTGCACTAAACTTTCCAATCAATAACATGAAACCAGACTGAGGTGTATTGAACCTCTGAGATTATATTTTGAGCTCAAAGTGACAGGTTTTATTAGATTTTTTTGGTGATTTCTTTAGGTCGGTGACGTCTCTCTGTAATCGTCTGCACGGATCACATTTCATCATGGCCGTCTGGGGAGGAAAGCTCTAGATTGTTCTTTTTCCTCTGTAAATGACAGAGCCGTTCCCGCGTCTCGGTTACGGCGGATGTTGATCACATATGTGCCGAACGTCTACAGGGAGACGGAAGATTAGAGGATAATGTGTTTATATCATCATACAGCCCGTCTTGTCAATTAGGCAGCTGTGCCATTGGGGAGGGACGTCCTCAGTACAGTCTGAAAGAGAGACAAACAGTCGGTCTCATGTCTCACGCGCCTCTGGCAACAGCTGTCAATCACACAGACACGCCACGTACTACACGTTCAGATTGCTGCTGCTTTTGTTGAAGCCTTCGGATGCGTGTGCACTACAAGATCTCAAAACATCATTTCAACAAGAACTTTCTCTTGCACCTCCAAAATGTGGATTTTTTTTGGGGGGGTAATAGTTAAGGGTGTATTTAAAATAATATGCTAGGTGTTTGGTAAGGTATTTTGGGCATTTGCTTTTAGAGTCTTGAGAGAAAAGAGTCCTTTAGCTCTCTAAATATGGCTCGTGTTACTGTTAAAGTTGGCGTGAAATGGAAGTTGTAAGTCTTTTCTTCCTTATTGTGGTGCATTTTCAAATTAAATGGCTTCTCAAACAAGATTTTGTCTGTGGGGAATTGATTGGATGCTATTGGTGGATCTGATCTGGTGAGTGACAGGTTGCCCCGCCCTCGTCATCAGAGAAGAGAAGAGATGTTGCAAGAAGGAGGAAAGTTATTTTGATTTAAGATTACGAGGCACATGAATAAAAAAAAAAAAATTATAATAATAACAATGTGCATGAATAGATATTTTATCATAAATACTGCAATATTCTAGCCTGACAAGCCAGCCCCACATCAAGATGTTGGGTCTGGGAAGGGCTCAATCCGAGGGGCGGGATAAACGGTTGTCTTTCAGATTCCCTCTGCACGCAATAGGATAGCGCTACAACCAACCAGAACAACGAAGAAGGTGAAGCCGAGCTAGTTGATAGATTAAACTTTTGCCGTATCCGGTCGACAAAACTCCGAACACATCTTCCTTTCTTAAGAATGACTTCAGTGCCTTTCTTTGTTCTTTTCTCAAAGAAAAGCTTAACAACAAGTCTCCCAGAGTCGCGGCCAAAGCCGATTGGACAGACCGCTGTTTGCCAGCTTCTTTGTTTTCAAGTAGCACGCGGAACCTCGGCAACTCTGCCGTCATTATGTTAAGCCCGCCCACCGACTCTATACACGATGTGATTGGCCTGACCAGAATTTGGTTTTTCCAGCTCGCAGGTCTACCGAGAGTTACTAGACTACACTCGCGGCAAATTAGATTTGCTGCCGCTAGGGTGCGTCTAGATTTCTAGGCTAGCAATATTCCAGAAAAAAAAAGTCTGGCCCAATTTTGATTTCATGGTGACTTTATCACTTTATCAATTTAAATAAATCTTAAATAAAATATGAATAACTGAAATAAATATATAAGTTTGAGATGAAATGCTAAAATTACTAAAACTAAAACTGAAAAAACTATTTTTATAGTATAAAAATTATTAAATATAATTATTATAAATATATATTTTTAAACATTAACGTTATAAAATTAAAATAAAAAATAAAATGCTAAAAGTTTGTCAAAAATTACTAAAACGTCAAATAAAATAAAATGAGAGCTGAAAATATAAAAGTAGTATATAAATAGTACTAAAATAACACTCGGGTCCCTTCAATATATATTCTAGCAGGTGAATTGTTTCACGTTTTATCACGTGTATCAAGCTGCACGATTACGCAAGTATAGCGAGCATCAGCATAATTGTTTTCTTCTACAGTAGTTTTCTCTTTCAGCTCAACTAATCAACAGTTTGAAGAGAATATTGCTGAGAAAGTTAAGATAAAGTTAGTTCAGCTCTCACTCTTTCTAGCTTCCTAAGTTAATAACACATCCACCAAAGTAATATAAGAACGCATGTTTAATGTGAAATGTATCATTTCTGAAGCGCTTGCATCACCAAACCAGTTTCCCAAACACTCCCCTTGTCTGCCATTGGTCGGTCAAACATATAGTCCCACCGTAAAATGTATCAAGCTGCTTGGGATGTTTTAAAGGGCTTCTATTCTGCTTTTTAATATGTTCATCTTTCTTTAGTGTGTGATGTTGCTGTTTGAGCATGAAAAAGCTGTGCAGAATAAAGGGGCGGGGCCTGGTTGAGTTAGTTAGTAGTGTGTTGAAACTGCCGGTTATGGTAAGGGGCGGGACATTTCCCAAACACACTCAAATTGCTTGACCAATCACAACACACTGCTCCAGCCGACCAATCAGAGCACATTGTGCTTTTCAGAAGGAGGGGCTTCATATAGACAGGAACTAAACAGAGCGTTACTGACAGACTGGGAAGAGAGGAGCTGCAACGATGGAGAATATGAGGAAATAATCAACATTCAAGCAGGAAAACCTGTTCTAGTAGAGCCAGAAAACAACATCAAGACCAGTGCAATGTGGTCCCCTTTCAAAAGCGACACACTGGATATCAACCTATGAACGAGCTATAGTTGTCTCTGCATATTAAACTAGGCAATGAGAAAGTGTTTTAGCCTCCAATAAATGACACACCGTGCACACGCTCTTGCAAAGCGAAGGCCGAGCGTTTGTGTCTGCATTTGCAGAGTGTTTCAGGCTTTAGAGTGGAGAAAATGAAAAGAACTCGAGTCAGCTGATAGTACAGCGTGTGTGTGTTGTGTGAGTGTAGTAATAGTAGCTTTTCATGGCCTTCCTCCCTGGTGACTCAGTTTGGTGTGTGTGTGTGATGTATAGACCGTTCTGGAGCGCTGCAGATGGAGTGTGTGTGTGTGTGTGTGTGTGTGTGTGTGTGTGTGTGTGTGTGCGCTGATGCATTCCGCTCTTAATTGATTGCAGGCTGGCCGTGCTGTATGCTGATGAAGGGCTCTCTGCAGCCGAACCCTAGAGAAACGCTGCATTCCACGCCACAAACACACACATATATCTTGAAAACACATAAATACTCAAACATGCAGCATCAGCCAGCACTGGGGGTGCTAAACTACAAGCTCCTGCTCGTTTGATGCAGGATGGCTGCACAAATACACCCTAAACGAAATGAAACTAAAAACACTGGAGTGCATTTCACAAGAAAATACTTCAAAATGTCATGTTTAATTCAATGCGTTACTTGCCATTTCTTTGTAACTGTTTGTGAAATTGACTAGCAATTTCTGAGTCAGAGTTGTTTCAAAATAAATCTTCAGTGTATAGTCCCTATACAGTGCCCTTTTAAAAACACTGCAACATTTCTTAAACAGTACTTTTGTCTAGTTAAAGACACAGGAACAAAAGTAGCATTTTACTGAATATTTCACTGCAAAAAAGAAGACGCTGTTTAAATTGATCAGTGAATCGTTTATTTGATTAGTGAATCTTTTATTTCACCAGTGAATCGTTTATTGAATCATTGAATCATTTATATCTGTAAATCATAGTGCTGTCAAATGGATTAATCGCATCTAACATAAAAGTTTGTTTACATATATGTGTGCGTGTGTGTGTGTGTGTGTGTGTGTGTGTGTGTGTGTGTGTGTGTGTGTGTGTGTGTGTGTGTGTGTGTGTGTGTGTGTGTGTGTGTGTGTGTGTGTGTCTGTGTCTGTGTCTGTGTGTGTGTGTGTGTGTGTGTGTGTGTGTGTGTGTGTGTGTGTGTGTGTGTGTGTGTGTGTGTGTGTGTGTGTGTGTGTGTGTGTGTGTGTGTGTGTGTGTGTGTGTGTGTGTGTGTGTGTGTGTGTGTGTGTGTGTGTGTGTGTGTGTGTGTGTGTGTGTGTGTGTGTGTGTGTGTGTGTGTGTGTGTGTGTGTGTGTGTGTGTGTGTGTGTGTGTGTGTGTGTGTGTGTGTGTGTGTGTGTGTGTGTGTGTGTGTGTGTGTGTGTGTGTGTGTGTGTGTGTGTGTGTGTGTCTGTGTCTGTGTGTGTGTGTGTGTGTGTGTGTGTGTGTGTGTGTGTGTGTGTGTGTGTGTGTAAGTGCTGGGCAATCGATTAATCGCGATTAATCTAATCCAAAATAAAACTTTGTTTATATAATATATACATAATATGTACTGGGTATAATTATTATGCATATTTGAATACACACTCCTTCATACACACTCCTCATCCTTTAAGAAATATTTGCATGTATGTACTGTGTATATATATATATATATATATAATTTATCTTAAATATAAATATTTTATATATAAACATAACATATTTTTCTTAAATATATAAATGTGTGTGTATTTATAGATACATAATAATTATATACAGTACACACACATATTATGTAAACAAACTTTTATGTATCTGTGAATTGGTATTTACTGTACATGAACCATGCAAATGAATCAATTCCCTAAAATGAATCAGACATCATAAAACTACTTAACAGAAGCGAGTGCATTTGATTAATGCATGTGCAATTAAGTATGAAGGAAAATACAGCATTATAGCCTTTTGTAGCTTGTTACTAAAGCTAAACTATTTTGAAAGCAGTTCTGTCACACTACTGAAAAACTTAAGTTAGCATCGCTACTTTGGGTTTGTTCTCAACACTGATGCCAGCGCTCGTTTTCTCCCACACACACACACACACACACACACACGAGCTGTCAGCGGTGGCAGCGTCACACACACACACACACACATACGCTGACACTGTCTTTCCCTCCGTCGCCATAAATGAGAGGTTATCATTAACCAAAAATATCACGTCACTCATCCCACACACTAACTCGCCTCAAAACGCTTTCGATCTCTAAACAAGAACCAGACCACACGGTATAAACGCTGCGACTTGGTCTCCGTGATTCAGACTTCATTTATTGTCAAGCTGCCCGCAGTGCAAACACAACGTTGGCTGTTTTAGGATTGGTTTTATGTTGCTCAAAGGCTCATGTGCGACAGATAAGGGCTTCATCTTGACTTGCTATGATTTGATTAAAGGCAGCAAGAAAACAAGAAATGTGTGAAACTGCTGTGTGTTTGAGGCGTAGAAGTCTGCTGCCCTCCGCTGTTCACATCTGAGCTCTGCAGATCAACACGCTGCTCTCATTAGGCGTCATGTTTCTCTGTAGCGTGATAACACACATGCCAGTGTTTCTTGATCGGTGTCAGAGCAGGTCAGTGCTTTATTATGAACACATGTGTGAGTAACGCACAAAATCTTGTTTTTGCCTCGCAGCTGTACCGTGCGTCGGCTCTGTTCGAGACCATTCGTCATGAAGCCCAGCACAGCACCGACTACAAGCTCTCCCTGTTCGACCTGCAGACCTCCTCGTACCAGGCTCTCCAGAGGGTCCTTGTCAGCCTTGGTATAAATACTCTCCTCTTCTTCCTGTTTATATCATCCATTCAGACCACAGAACAGTGTTTAAAAGCTTATCTGTATGGGTAAGGATTCATGAACAGTCAAAATAAACCCTCTAAAGGGGTTTATTTTGCTAAAATGACCTGCTGACTGGACATTAAACCACTTGTTATATGGCTACACTGCAAAAAAATATGACTTCTTAATGAGTTAATTAGCCTCTGTTAGCTATCTAAAATTCCTTAAAACATGATGCATTTATTTATTAGTGCATTTTGTTTTTACTGCACTGCAGATTTCTTCACTTGAGGCTGCGTTTATTTGGGGAAAAATACAGTAATATTAATTTAAAATAACTGTTTTCTATGTGAATATATGTTAAAATGTAATTTATTCCTGTGATCAAAGCTGGATTTTCAGCATCATTACTCCAGTCTTCAGTGTCACATGATCCTTCAGAAATCATTCTCATATGAGGATTTATTATCAGGAAACATTTCTGATTATTATTTGCGCTGATTCATATTTCTGTGTAGACCCACAGAAATCAATCCTTTGATGAATAGGAACAGCTTTCATTTGAAATACAAATTCTTTACAAATACTTTTACTTTTGATCAGCTAAATGCATCCTTGCTGAATAAAAACATCTTACTGACCCCACATTTTTAGACAGTAGTGTAAATATTGATTTGAGTTCCTTTTCCATACATTAGAAGTATTACAAGAGCCAAAAAGCACAAAATTGCATCAATAAAATGGTTCCTATGCTAGTTTTCATATGACAACTACACTCACCTAAAGCATTATTAGGAACACCTGTTCAATTTCTCATTAATGCAATTATCTAATCAACCAATCACATGGCAGTTGCTTCAATGCATTTAGGGGTGTGGTCCTGGTCCAGACAATCTCCTGAACTCCAAACTGAATGTCAGAATGGGAAAGAAAGGTGATTTAAGCAATTTTGAGCGTGGCATGGTTGTTGGTGCCAGACGGGCCGGTCTGAGTATTTCACAATCTGCTCAGTTACTGGGATTTTCACGCACAACCATTTCTAGGGTTTACAAAGAATGGCATGAAAAGGGAGAAACATCCAGTATGCGGCAGTCCTGTGGGCGAAAATGCCTTGTTGATGCTAGAGGTCAGAGGAGAATGGGCCGACTGATTCAAGCTGATAGAAGAGCAACTTTGACTGAAATAACCACTCGTTACAACCGAGGTATGCAGCAAAGCATTTGTGAAGCCACAACACGCACAACCTTGAGGCGGATGGGCTACAACAGCAGAAGACCCCACCGGGTACCACTCATCTCCACTACAAATAGGAAAAAGAAGCTACAATTTGCACGAGATCACCAAAATTGGACAGTTCTTCAACTGGAAAAATGTTGCCTGGTCTGATGAGTCTCGATTTCTGTTGAGACATTCAGATGGTAGAGTCAGAATTTGGCGTAAGCAGAATGAGAACATGGATCCATCATGCCTTGTTACCACTGTGCAGGCTGGTGGTGGTGGTATAATGGTGTGGGGGATGTTTTCTTGGCACACTTTAGGCCCCTTAGTGTCAATTGGGCATCATTTAAATGCCACGGCCTACCTGAGCATTGTTTCTGACCATGTCCATCCCTTTATGACCACCATGTACCCATTCTCTGATGGCTACTTCCAGCAGGATAATGCACAATGTCACAAAACTTGAATCATTTCAAATTGGTTTCTTGAACATGACAATGAGTTCACTGTACTAAAATGGCCCTCACAGTCACCAGATCTCAACCCAATAGAGCATTTTTGGGATGTGGTGGAATGGGAGCTTCGTGCCCTGGATGTGCATCCCACAAATCTCCATCAACTGCAAGATGCTATCCTATCAATATGGGCCAATATTTCTAAAGAATGCTTTCAGCACCTTGTTGAATCAATGCCACGTAGAATTAAGGCAGTTCTTAAGGCGAAAGGGGGTCAAACACAGTATTAGTATGGTGCTCCTAATAATCCTTTAGGTGAGTGTATATGTGATGAATAGTCCACAATTCACAGAAAAAGCTGGTAAAAAAAACACTAGGCATTTACACTGCTTTATGATGCTTTTTGGCACATGACAGTGTCCATACCTATCTAGTTTCATTGAAACATCTCCTCTCATGTTCTGGGGAAGGAAAAGTCATTGTTTTGAGTGTCATGAGGATAAATAAATAATAACCATTTTGAGCTACTTCTAAGTTCAAACTTCTACTTCTACTTCTACTTCTTGGATATTAATATGTCCTGGGATAGAAATCCTTCCATAACGTCGCTGTCGGGCAGAAACATTGTATGTCCAAAACGGCTGCTTCTCAGGAAATGGAAAAAACTTTCTTCAAAGTTGATATTGTGTCTTTATATATGGTCAGACACTTGCATGTGTCATTAACATTTGACCAAAATCAAACTCAAATGGAGTTTTTTGAGCAGTGAATGTCAGACAAAGCGTCATTAGAACGGTGAATCACATTATGTTTTCATCATCTTACAGGTTGTAAAGTTTACAGTAGCTGCAGTATGTGGCCGCTCAGTTTTTCTGTCATTTGGCCAGAATCTCATGTTATTAAAGATGAAGTGCTTCACACAGGCTGTTTAAGACAGTATTGGCTGTGACTCGATGACAGATGCTAGACTAAGACACTCTTCTGCGCTCCTCAAACACATAAAACATTAGTCTTTATATATATAGTGTTTGTAGAGTAAAGAATACGCGGTACTTTATTTACCATTGCATTGCAAACAAGCAGAGACGCTCCAAACTGTGTGCGGCACTTCATTCACCATTGAGTTTTGAGTTTTGACCGACAGTTTGAGAGAGTAATGAGGTTTAGTCACACTAATACTTTTCATTGGTTTGCAAAACCCACAGACAGACATAAAGGATGATATAGTTATGATTTATGAATAAAAATGACGAAATATGGAGATACAATGTTTCTGTCGACAGCAACAATATGCATGAAACAGTCAAATATCTTTGGAAATGATTGAGGTGATAATAGCTTTATGAAGAACAGCATTAACCTCTGACCTCTACTCAGGGCACCATGATGAAGCTCTGGCTGTGGCGGAGCGAGGACGCACTCGGGCCTTTGCCGACCTGCTGGTGGAGAGACAGACGGGCCAGCAGGACTCGGACCCGTATACGCCCGTGACCGTGGAGCACATCCTGGACACTGTGAATGGGCAGCGGGCGCTGGTGCTCTACTTCTCCCTGGCGGCGGGATACCTGTACAGCTGGCTCCTGGCCCCCGGATCTGGTAAGACACTCAAAGAGTCAGGTTCAAACCCCAGAAGGGTTGATTAATAAACTCCCACCATCCTGAAACACCAACTATCGCTCTGCATAACTTTATACGGTCTGAAGGACATACAGTATCACACATGGGGGAAGCTTCAAAAACACAAGCTAAAGATATCCGTCTGATGCATGTATCGACCTTATGCGCCTGAGAAACAAGACACCTTTTTTACTCCTGTTTCAACAGGAATATACAGAACAAATACTGATCTTTTTAAGCAAACGTTCTACAGTCAAGCTTAATAAGCATAGCTGAAAAAACTGATATATAAATACACATACAAATTAGTGTGTGTGTGTGTGTGTGTGTGTGTGTGTGTGAGAGAGAGAGCATGCATGGTGTCTGCCCAGTAACATGAGAAAACAACACTGATGCAAAGAGTCTTTAGTTTTATCATATTTATAAAAGACAGATACGCTGTACCAATTCTTTTCTTCACGAGCCGATCTCGTGAAGGCGTGCAGTGGGCAGAGCTAAAGAATATCGAGCATGCACACACACACACACACTCCCTGGATAACTCTCGATTCACTATATGTTGGTATTGTTCACATTATATGCACTTACGCGCCGATTGCCAACAAAACACACACATTTGATGCAGTTTCACTCACCGCCTGCGGTTTCCACTCATGACCGGGAACAAACACACACACTTGCAGAAATCCGGAAACACAACTGCATTCACTGTTCCCTTAACGCTGGGTTATTTGGGAAGCTGAACAAAGGGATCTTTCCCTCACACCAGAAACACCCTTCTTTAGTGACATTGTTGATCTCGTGTCTAAAAACACAACGCCAGCACTGCAGACGGCTTCTGTAACCCGAACGAAGCTCGATGATGGATGCGCTCTTGCTTGGTTGGTGTGTCTGTGTGTGTGTGTGTGTGTGTGTGTGTGTGTGCTCATCTAGGAGAAGTGCCCATAGAAGGAATTCTGCCCTTTATGACATCATACAGGGCCATATTGGAAAAAAACTTTCCGAAACTTGTTTGAACCCTGTAGGAGTGTATATGGCACAGAAATCTATCTTACTGTATTTGTCATACGTTTAACTCATTTTTTGACATTTTGTCCATGTTTAGCATGAGAACCCCCTTTTAATGTCTTTACTGTCACTTTTGATCAATTTAATGCATCCTTGCTGATATCATCATATTAGAATGATTAGTGAAGGTTCATGTGATCATGTGAACACTGAAAACTGGAGTAATGATGATAAATTCAGCTTTGATCACAGGAATAAATTACACTTTACTATATATTCACATAGAAAACAGTGATTTTAAATTGTAATAATATTTCACAATATTACCATTTTTACTGAATTTTTAATTAAATAAATGCAGCCTTGGTGAGCAGAAGAGACTTTCAAAAACATTTAAAAAATCTTAATTAGTCTAACTTTGGACAGGTAGTGTAAAGCGTGTGTGTCTTGCAGTAGAGTGTGTGATGTCTGTTGTAGTGTGTGTAGAGGTAGGTGGTGTTGTGCTCAGACTGACTGAAGCGATGGAGTGATGTGATCATGTGGGTTGGGGGTGATGGAGGTGTCAGACAGGCACAGCACAGATCTGAACCTTTCATCAGAGCCCAATCCGGAGACACGCTGAGACACTGTCTGTCTGTCTGAACACAGACCAACACAATACACACCAGTGCTACTGTTTACACTAACAGATCAATAAGGCCGAGGCTGTCTCACACATGCTTGGTTAATGCAGAGCTAAAAAAAAATGACAATAAACTAAAGACTACTGATTATGCATTTAAAAAAAAACTGACTGGCCCCAAACTTTTGAACGCAAGTGTATTTTTATATATTTTCTATATTTCAGATTTTTATTTTTTAAATTATTTATTTATTTATCTATGCAGAACATTAGTTTCTATGCAAGCTTGTTTCCTCCACAGAATTAAAAAAAAAGGTAAATATGACTTTTTATCTCACAATTCTGACTTTATGTGACCTATTTTAAGGATCTGAGCTTATGGTCTGAAGCTCATGGCGCAGGTGCACTTAGGGCGTGTTCGAATCCACTTTTGCTAGTTTAACCACAGAAAAAAAGGTTGGCACGCCAGACGCATGATCCAAAAGGGTTGTCTCTAGTTTCTTAATGAGTCATGGGTGTGTTTTGGGCGTAACGTGCAATAAACCAATCAGAGTCTCATCTCCCTTTCCCTTTAAAAGCCAGTTGTGCTCGCACCATGGCGGATTCGCTATTTACATGGAGGAATTTGCTAATTTTTCTCCAAAGCCTTTTATGTTTAATATTTAAAATGTTTTGTGTGCTGCTGCACGTCCCTGTGTATGTAATAAGCAGAGTGTACACACGTTGTATACACACATATTACTAACGCGCCCTTTAAATAGCACAAAAAATACTGCACTATTGACTTTAGAGAAGGTTTTTGTTGGTCAATGGCGCAGTCATTTTCAGTTCCTCAAAACGCGCCAATAATGCTCCTGAACACACCTGGTTTTCAGAGCAGACGCCCATGGGTGAACAGATGGCGCTAGTGCATTTGATATTTAAACAACGTGGAGTTGGATGTGAAAATGAGAACTGCGTCGGGCGGAAAGTAGCGAAAAACACTTGTGTCGCAGCATGGGTGTATGATAGGGCCCTATAACTCACAATTGCTCAAAATTGTGAGATAAAAAAGTCACAATTATCTTTTTAAATGTTTTATTCCATTGTGGAAACAAGCTTTCATAAGTTTTAGTTTACATTTTATTTTATGTTGCCTTTTTTTTTTCTTTTTTCTTTTCTTTTTATACAGTTTAAAAAAATGCATATAGTAAAAGTTGATGGCAGCTGTTTACTCAGAAGGCATCTGCTACACACTCAAACACGCCGTAAGTTTGGCTGAACCTCATCCAACAACAAATAAACCGTTGTTTGACCAAATCTGGGTTTGCTTCACTTTCAAATATATAGCTTCCAGTGACATGCACACATGCTCAGTTTCACACTGTTGTATTCCTCACACCTTCTGTTCCCCACGGCTTCATTGTGCCTGCCGCCTGCTGTTTGGTGAAGCTGGTAAAAAGCTGCGAATTAACGCAAAGCGGCAGTACCACCTGCCTCCCTAATCCCCTGTCACAACCACACACACGTGTAAAACACACACCATAAATATAAATATAACAAATATATATGTGTGTGTGTGTGTGTGTGTGTGTGTGTGTGTGATTTTAGTACACTAAAGTACCCTGGACACGCACTCTCACACATATCTGCATATCTCTGGACTTTCACTGGCTCATTTAGTTATTCCAACATTGACGTCTGTAACAGAAAGACACGCTCATGCAATCAAACGTACATCTGAAAGCGGGAGTGCTTTTGCTCATTTACAAAATTCACCTAACTAGATTTAAGCCCGTCACAGGAGACTGCTGACCTTGCTCGTGACTCTTGTGCGGCTCTATACGTTATTCTAACTTCATTATTACACAAAGCACGCACTTTATGTCTAAAGCACTGGCGTTTGAGACGATCGGTCCAGTCTGAATGATTGTATTTTACATCTGACCTTTAAGTGTGATGGTGAAATCAACCTCTAATGGTGTATTGCTTGTATACCAATAATAATCACTATAATCATGTTTGTTTGATAAGTAATATTTTGTCCAAATGACCTTTGCTCTCCGTCTCTCGCAGGTATTCTGAAGTTCCACGAGGTGTATCTGGGTGAGGGTGCGTCGGAGGGCAGCACGTCAGACTTCCAGGAGGGCGGCGGTGGGGTCATGCCCTCGTCTCTGGAGCAGCACATCGCTAATGCCCGTGAAGCTCTGGGTGTGGACTCCTACTACAGCAGGTGAATGCATGTCACATGTGTAAATCGATTAAGATTGTGATCTTGATTCAGACATCCACAGGGTCTCATTCCTAAATGACAATGATTCGCTGGTGTCTATTAAACCAAAATATATATAAAATATCAATTCAATTGTCTTTTAAAAAGGCATCTGAAATAATAAACTAAGTGCAATAGTATTGTCAAAAATATAGGTTTTTTTAATACACATCGATACGGAAATATCTGAAATGCTTCCAGTATGAATTTTACGCAGAATACACGATACCAGCTGCTCTTTCTTTCTCTCTCATCTCTCCGACAGCGAGTGACGCACAAACCAGCCTCTCCTCACTCACTCGTTTCATTTGCTCCGAATGAATATTGTTAGTGTCACAGGGCTTCAGTGTCGCCGTAGGATTGCGCGTATTGCTCATCATTTTTCTCATTCCTGCAGATTTTGTGCTCGCGCCCAAAGTGCAGCACATAAAGCTGCCTCTCAGCACTAAACTGAGTTAGTTTTCACTGCTTATTGCACTTAAACAGTCAAATGCACACAAAATAATATCAAAATGCTGCTCTTGCCGTGTACTTACGTAAACAGTTGAGAAAGAAAACACATGTAGCAGTGTAATGGACCCATGCGTCAGGTCTTAAAGTGACAGCAGCCTAATATTCCTGATGAGTTAATATTAAAATATCTATATGGTAGTTTTTCTCCATGGTATCAATGTCAAAATTGAGACCAGTGAAAATGCTGAGTGGCTAGTAATTTTGGAAAACCACAAGCCACAGTGACTGCTGAGCAAAAAAAGTTCATGTCAAGCCCTGTTCCTAGGTGGTTTTAGGGTGTACTGGATGTTAGGTGTTGCTAGTTGGAAGGCTATGTTGGTAGGTAAGCTTCCCAATAAAAGAGCATGTCCAGTGCACTTGGAGAATGCCACTGTGTGCATATTCGTGTGAAAGTATGCAGCCTCCTAAATATACCTTGATGGATGCGGTCAGGTTGGTTGGTGGCAACGAGCGCTGCGGGGGTGAGTGTGCATGTGTGAGTTCATTCGTGCCCTGCAGGAAGCACATCTCAGCCATGCTGTCATACACCGCAGCGGGGCTGGAGGCCACACCGCACTGATCTCTGGGTGGGTGGCAGCTGAGGAGTTATTCACCTCTCACATGGAGGTTTCTCTCTGACGCTTCGAGAGGAGTTGGTGCTGCAGTGTTGAGTGTACTCTGACATGTAATTAGGTGAAGACGCTGGCAGGTTTGGAGGAGCAGAATGCAGAGAGAGAGAGAGAGAGAGAAGGATGGCAGAACGTCAGAAGCTCTTGGTGTGAATTAAGCAGCAGCCTGAAACAAAGGCCATTATTGTGTGCGTGTGGAAAGCTGCGAGTCTCTGGTGCCAGCGCATTAGTCACTAGAGGTGTGATGCTTCTCCCAGCGAGCTCTGCGCTCATCCCTGCCCATTAAAAGATAATTTAGCGCTTGACTGAGGGGCTGCGAGCAATCTTTTCCACTTGGTTGGGTGCAATATGCCACCTTTGAAGACCCCATTCATTGTGCTGAAAGAAAGAGGCACGAACAGGAACTGTGATACCCGCGACCGTCTGCAATATGAGCGATTATGCCTCGTTTAGCGAGACCTCTTCCACCCGTTAGTTGAGAGAGATCAGTGCGTTGCTCGTTAGATTCATCAGAATAATTCCATGATTAATGCACAATTTCAGCTGGATTGTTAATGCGACTGGTGTTTGCCCATGCAAAACTCAGCACCATGAAGAGTGGTTACCAGGACGTTGCTATGCAGTTGCTAGGGTGTTCTGTGAGGTTGCTAGGTGGAAATGAGCTCATGCCCATGTCTATAATATTTTCTGGTCTCTAGATATGACTTGAGTATGGAAGCCCGTTTTCAGAGAACAAATTTAATAACAAAGTAATCATAAACTTGATATATAATCATATTGGGCGATATTATGTCAGAGTGTAAGATGAGATATATTGAGAAAGTGTAATTTCATATTTTGAGATGTATAAAATAAATTATGAGATATGATATATAGTAATATTATAAGATGTATAGTCAAAATATGAGATTAAGTCATGTTAAGAGATATATAGTAATATTATGAGATACACATACGTCACATACAATATACGTCACATACACACATACAATATACGTCATATTTCATGATATATAAAATCATATAATCATATCAAATTAATATATATAAACTCAAAGATATGAAGTCATTTTATGAGATGTATAGTAATATTATGATGTATATAATTCATAATATAAGATGAAGTCATTGTGAGATATACAGTAATTTTATAAGATGAGTTTTGTGTTTTTTGTGATATTAAGTCATAAATTGTGATATAAAGTCTATATATATATATATATATATATATATATATATATACACACACACATACAACTTCAGTAATATGCGATATGAAGTCATAAGAGAGATATATAGTAATGTTATTCAACATATAAAGTCATATTTCCAAATATATAAAATCATAATGTGAGATATTAAGTCATTGAGGTATATAAAGCAATGTGAAATATAAAGTCAGATTGTGAGATGCATAGTAATATTATTATATATATAAAGTCATAATATAAGATGAAGTCATTGTGAGATATAAAGAGGTAATATTATTAGATTAATTTTGTGATTTTCTTATGATATAAGTCATAGAGAGATATAAAGTCATTTTATATAAATGTGTATTTTTGTATGATATTATTCGAGATACAGTATATAGTCATAAAGTGAAATATGAAGTCATATTGTGAGCTATACAGTATAGTTATAAGATATATTAATTCATAAAGTAAAATATGAAGTTATTTGCCTGTTCTGTCAGCAGGTGACTATAATAAGGCAGATCATCCTCTCCTCAATACGACATATGAATCCTTAATGTCTGTAGCTCAAGCAGTGCATAAGGACTTGCACACTGATATTTCATATTTGATCAGTCATTAACCCTCAGTATGAGCAGCAGTAATAGTGATAATTGACCAAGTAAACGCCACTAATTGGGGCGCTCACACTGCAGTGTTTAGTGCTTTCCCACGTCCATTTGAGTTTGTTTGTTTGTTTGGTTGGTGTGAAGCTGTGGTTTGAGTTATGGTTCATAAAGCAATTCGGCCTTATTTGAGGAGATAAACTGCTGTTGATGATGTATAATTTGCATATTATAGTCTAATGCGTTCTTATTGCTGCTTGTCTCAGCAGAAATGGCTTTCAAGCGAATCCACCGCAGACATCGTGTTCAAGTTTAGCTGGTAAACAGCTTCACTGAGTTTGAGTTTGAAGTTTTATTTGCCGTTTTTACACCCACAGACTGTACAAGTGCATAGGAATGTTTGAGCAAAGCTCTTAGAGTCAGCAGGAAATCAAAGATAAGAAACAAAATAAATAAAAATAGAGAACTGTCAAAGCTGCACACAACATTGAATAAACACTAAAAAGCTACAATAAAATACACTCACCTAAAGGATTATTAGGAACACCTGTTCAATTTCTCATTAATGCAATTATCTAATCTATCAATCACATGGCAGTTGCTTCAATGCATTTAGGGGTGTGGTCCTGGTCCAGACAATCTCCTGAACTCCAAACTGAATGTCAGAATGGGAAAGAAAGGTTATTTAAGCAATTTTGAGCGTGGCATGGTTGTTGGTGCCAGACGGGCCGGTCTGAGTATTTCACAATCTGCTCAGTTACTGGGATTTTCACGCACAACCATTTCTAGGGTTTACAAAGAATGGTGTGAAAAGGGAAAAACATCCAGTATGCGGCAGTCCTGTGGGTGAAAATGCCTTGTTGATGCTAGAGGTCAGAGGAGAATGGGCCGACTGATTCAAGCTGATAGAGGAGCAACTTTGACTGAAATAACCACTCGTTACAACCGAGGTATGCAGCAAAGCATTTGTGAAGCCACAACACGCACAACCTTGAGGCGGATGGGCTACAACAGCAGAAGACCCCACCGGGTACCACTCATCTCCACTACAAATAGGAAAAAGAGGCTACAATTTGCACAAGCTCACCAAAATTGGACAGTTGAAGACTGGAAAAATGTTGCCTGGTCTGATGAGTCTGGATTTCTGTTGAGACATTCAGATGGTAGAGTCAGAATTTGGCGTAAACAGAATGAGAACATGGATCCATCATGCCTTGTTACCACTGTGCAGGCTGGTGGTGGTGGTGTAATGGTGTGGGGATGTTTTCTTGGCACACTTTAGGCCCCTTAGTGCCAATTGGGCATCGTTTAAATGCCACGGCCTACCTGAGCATTGTTTCTGACCATGTCCATCCCTTTATGACCACCATGTACCCATTCTCTGATGGCTACTTCCAGCAGGATAATGCACCATGTCACAAAGCTTGAATCATTTCAAATTGGTTTCTTGAACATGACAATGAGTTCACTGTACTAAAATGGCCCTCACAGTCACCAGATCTCAACCCAATAGAGCATCTTTGGGATGTGGTAGAACGGGAGCTTCGTGCCCTGGATGTGCATTCCACAAATCTCCATCAACTGCAAGATGCTATCCTATCAATATGGGCCAACATTTCTAAAGAATGCTTTCAGCACCTTGTTGAATCAATGCCACGTAGAATTAAGGCAGTTCTGAAGGCGAAAGGGGGTCAAACACAGTATTAGTATGGTGTTCTAATAATCCTTTAGATGAGTGTACACACTATAAAACACTTACTTTCATATAAGAATATTGCACATTTTACAGAGTAAAGTGACAGCTGACTTTGATGTAAAAGCCAATAGTTAAAGTTCATGTTTTTGTCCTTCAAAATACTATAATAGTTCAAAGACATAGCTAAAATGTGTATCGTGATGCTGTATTATTCTGCTTGTTAAAAAATGTATGCAGTAACTTACAATATCTCTCTGTGTCTGTGTCAGTGATTCATGCGCATACATGTCATTCAGCGCGGGATTGCATGTCAAGATCATAGAGAGTCCATTCAAATTCTGATTTTGGCCATCTCTGAAATGGGTCAAACCATAGATATTACCTAAGAAGTTCAGGTAAATACGCTAGAAATCGGCGCTCATTCAAGGATGTGCATTTATTACATGGACAGAGTAAGTATGGACGCCTGCAGGATTTCATCTGACGCCACGCACAAAGGGTTTGTTATTTAACACTATAAAGCTAAATAAGCTTATATAGCCTATCTATTATGCACCTTTCGGAGCATCAGTGAGAGCAACGGTGCCGAGTGCAACTACTCCATCTCTAGACATTTTAAACGTTCTTAAATCTGAAAACTCCAAAAAGCAACGAAATTGTCAGACATCCATTTAGCGCATGTTCACAGAGGAAAACTACTCTCAATACTGTCTATATCACTGGCTGAGATATGAGACATGGTTTGATCCGTTCGTAATTTAGAACATGATTTAAGCGTCAAATATGCGCACAGTACAATTCAGTTACACAGTTTAACTTCTTGAACCTAATGCTGTTAAACTGAATATACATTGAAAAAATTTTTTTTCTTAAATATCCACATAAACAACAAATTGTTCATCACTATAGCAACAATAGACCCCCATTAATATACCCACTGGGGCCTCGCACATTACGTTCGCACAGGGCCTCGCATCCCTCTTGCGATTCAATACATATCTTGATACTGAACTCACGATATGATAGTATTGTGATACTCCAAGACATATAGTAAAAGGTTAACAAGAAATGTACTGTTGATTTAAAATGCGAAATTTGGTGTTACATTGGGGGTGGAAATGGCTTGGACTTGGTGCTGGTAACCCAATGCATAAAAATATTCATGATTCTGAAGACGAATATGCTTGCACTCTGTCACTGACTAGATATATTTAAAGTAATGTAAGCCACTTTTTACTGGTAACATTTAGCATTATCAGGACCACAAATATTCCCCCACTGCATTATTATACATTATATTATACATTATATATAGTAGTTTAATGTAGTACTAACAGTAAAACAATACAGATTGTCACTGTCCACGATACATATTGTTGCTTTTTTGTATTGTGATATTTTGTGACACCCCTAGTATGAAGTGTAACTCTGGAGGCGTAATCAAACTCAAACCCAGTGTGAACAACCTTTGTTAACCTACCAGATCAGGTTCAGTCACTATTCATAGGTTTCAGTCACATGACTGCCGCAGAGACCTGGAGAGAAAAACATCCATAGACCTGAAAAATCAGTGGAAAACACTTCAAGTAAAAATGGCATAATGGGTCCCCTTTAAAACAAAGTCTTGATGTTGTTTTTAGGCTCTACTTGAACAGGTTTTCCTGCTTGAATGTTGATTATTTCCCCATATTCTCCATTGTCGCAGCTCCTCTCTTCCCATTCTTTCTGTATCTTTGAAGCCCCTCCTTCTGAAAAGCATAATGTGCTCTGATTGGTTGGCTGGAGAAGTGTGTTGTGATAGGTCAAGCGATTTAAGTGTGTTTGGGAAATGTCCCGCCCCTTACCATAACCGGCAGTTTCAACACACTACTAACTAACTCAACCAGGCCCCGCCCCTTTATTCTGCATATGAGTTATATAAATAAGGAATATTGTGATGTGTTCGTTCATGGAAGAAAATGTAATGGTTAAGCGTTGTCTTTATAATGGCTTTATATGGAAAACACTTAAAGTTGGGTTCATTTGCTTGCCTGTACATAACATGCATCATCAATAAGGTGTATATTAAATTTGGTCTTTTAATATCACAGTCTTACTACATTATACTTAGTGCAAACCTGGTCAAAATAAGTGGCGGAAAGCCTTGTTTTGCCCTCCAGGTGGGCGTTCCTGTAAGGGTGTAAGGTTTTCCTTTCAGAGCATCCTCACATATCTCTGCCTGACACATGGGCCCACGGCACAGTCTCCACATCTGAGCCGTCTTCATTTCCCTATACACGCTTCCCACATCCACTACAGCTCAGCACACGGATGGGTCACGGATGCATCCGCTCGCTTGCCTCATGACCGGGTCACTTTAGGCACAGGAGCAGACCTCATTTTCCGGTGCTTTTCGTTTCTAGTTGCCACCAAAATGGGATTACTTCCATCCTAGAGGAGTGTATCCTGACAAAGAATTAAATTAACATTTCAACAGGATTTGGGATGGCTTCCGTTTCGAGAGGGAGTGCGAACATGTTTGTGGAGATTAAGGACGCAAAATGAGAGGAACTCCGGTGCCTCGGAATAGTTTGGAAATCTAGGGGACGCGATTACCAGACATTCCCTTTCATTCTCAGAGCAAGTGCTCAAGTAAAGACGTGCTAATGAGCTATTCAGAGCATTCAAATCTCTTCATATCGACATCTGATAATGCGTCCAAAATAATCAGCAGAACATCTGCGTCATGCATTAGGTACAAATGAAGCACGTTTGTGTGTAATTGAGGTGAGGTGGATAAAACCTTATTAACCCAATAGAGGTAACCAAGTGTGCCATCTCAGATGAGTCAGATTGCTGAAGAGATCTGTTTTTTCATTAAAGCTAATCAGAGAAATTTGCTCACGCGTTCCCCAGACGCTGAGAGACTTGTGCGTGATTATCAGTGATTGTGGCTGCCGTTGTGCTCCAGTTGTTTGGTCGTTTATAACATTGTTTCTGTTATTTTGTGTTGCATCTCAATGGACGTCAGGAATGAAAAGTCAACAAACATGTGCATGTCTGGATATAAGCGAGTGTGTTTGATAAGCGGGGAGCATTTCATCACTCAGATGTTGCGCTTTCATAACGGAGGAATCGTAATTGAGTTAACAGTTGTGAAATAAAAACAGACGTAAAAGAGTCTCAAGCATGATCTCAAGCATGCATATGCTCATATACTGAACATTTCATGACTCATTTCTGCACGCTCACATGCTGAAAGAACTGGAGCATGAATGAATTTCTTAAAACTGACATCTCCGCCTCTGAATCTGATTGAACCGCATTTGTAGCCATAGTGCGCCCACTTTTTCAGCCACCTTGGTTCTGGTATTTTTCCCATTCAGTCTATGTTACAGAGTAATAAACCAATGAACTAAACAAACCGCTATGAACCAGCTACATAACTATGTTTTCAGTGGAGTATAAAGACCTTGCATAATGAGCCGTTATGTTTTTATAACCTTAGAATGAGCCATTTCTGTCTACACACACCGCGGGTCTCCTTACAGTGAAGTCGCCATTTTGCGCCGCACGTTTCTACAGGAGCCCTAAATGGACAATCTTCTCTACAGAGCGCTAGTCACTCTCTGCTGTCTCAGACGACGACATCTTTGTCCTGCGTCGGCCACCGTTGTTTCTCTACATGCTTTGAAAGGGAGGGGTGAGTGGTGGGTGATTACAATTCACAACCTCACCGCTAGATGTCGCTAAAATTCAAACGCTGCACCTTTAAACATCCAAGTTGATCGTACTTAAATTTAAGTCAGCAACTTTTTTTTACAGTGTAACTGACTACATTCGCGGTGCTTCATGGGTGTGTTCAAGCGCTAAAGAGTTTGTTTGGTGCGATTTTTCTGCAGAATCATGGGTAATGTTGTTTTTCACCAGGTATTTCACTGTTAAACAATTATTTTAAAGAAATTAGTTGAAACAAAAAGCATAAATCATCGCGTAACAACCTTGTAGCGTACATTAGGACTGTCTTTAATGGTTTGTAAGTTATCATAAAAAATATATGGAAACACTTTAGTTTAGGGTCCAATTCTCACTATTAACTAGATGCTCATTATCATGCATATTACTATGATATTGGCTGTTTATTAGTACTTATAAAGCACATATTAATGCCTTATTCTGCATAACCATATTGTACATCATTTAAAGGTGCAGTGTGTAAATTTTAGCGGCATCTAGCGGTGAGGTTGTGAATTGTAATCACCCACCACTCACCCCTCCCTTTCAAAGATAGAAACGGCTCATTCTAAGGTAATAAAAACATAACGGTTCATTATGTAAGGTCTTTATACACCACTGAAAACATAGTTATGTATATTAGATTGCATTTCTATCAATGGATCCTCATTAATACTACCTTTAATCCACCCAATACCTAAACTTACTACCTTACTAACTATTAATAAGCAGTAATTAGGAGTTTATTGAGGCAAAAGTCATAGTTAATAGTGAGAATTGGACCATAATATAAAGTGTGACCAAATTAATTAATTAATAAATAAAAAAATTAAAAAAAAGGAAATTAATGGGATTTTTACTTTTGGAACCCGACTGTAATGTTTATGACCTCAGAATTCCATGATTGGCCAATCAGAATCAAGTATTCCATTTGTTGTTGAATAATTGACTATACTTGCCTGAAGTAATGTTTATTGTTATGATTGTTAGTTTTACTACATTCATGTGATTGCAGTGATTATACCATGTTTTGTGGTAAAATCAAACACATGTGTTATTGCTTGAATAAATCCCGTTGTGTTGTGTGTGTTTCAGAGCGTGTTCCAGCAGCGAGACCGAGAGCGAAGCTGGAGACCTTCTGGACCAACAGTTTGAGGAACTCAATAACAAACTCAACTCAGTGACCGACCCGACTGGCTTCCTGAGGATGGTTTCCAGAAACAACCTCTTCAACAGGTCAGACACACAACAATCATCACATGAAGCGGCTCTGAAGACTTTTAAGAGCTTTCTGAGATCACCTTTTTTTTAGTAGAATGAAAGTGAAGGAGGTCAAAATGACAAATAAACACCATTAAAGTGTCATGAAACTGGTTAAAGTGGCTCATTATATGATAGATTTGTTTGAGGATAGGTTTGTTATATTCACTGAAAATCATGAAGACTTCATGAGTAGTGATCAAACGATTCATTGAAAAGATCCAACTCAAAAGAACGATTCTAGTGAATCGGGTATTATTGAATTGGATCTATTTGATGAATCGTTTGATCCAGGTCAGAATCAGTGTGAATGATTTGTTCACTGGTCAGGTTACTGGAAGTAAAGATTATCAGTGAATAGCAATTTAATTATGGTTGGATTGCTTTAGAAGAGTTGAACTGGAGCACATGAGATGTGTGGACTGTTTTATGGTGCTTTTTTGTTTTTTTCAAGACCTAAATTAAGGTCAGTTGGGTCAGAGATGAGTCATAATATTGATTAGCTTTCCAGTAAAACATCTTAACATCTTTAAAAATCGATTGATATACTTGTGTACCATTCATAAGACTTCTAAAAATTGTAATTTAAGTTTAGTTTTTCTTGTTCTAGATCTGGTATATCATATTTAACCAAAATAAACCATTTGATGTAGGGGTGTGCACATTGTGATTGTTTTAACGATGTGGGATCAGACATTGAGTATGTCCCTCACTTTACAAAAATATGAACTCATATGTGATGTAGCCTGGTAGGTTAGACTAGTGCACTTGTGCATTTAGAGTGATTTAGTCTATTAAAATGCATGTATAATATTATATTATACACTCACCTAAAGGATTATTAGGAACACCTGTTCAATTTCTCATTAATGCAATTATCTAATCAACCAATCACATGGCAGTTGCTTCAATGCATTTAGGGGTGTGGTCCTGGTCAAGACAATCTCCTGAACTCCAAACTGAATGTCAGAATGCGAAAGAAAGGTGATTTAAGCAATTTTGAGCGTGGCATGGTTGTTGGTGCCAGACGGGCCGGTCTGAGTATTTCACAATCTGCTCAGTTACTGGGATTTTCACGCACAACCATTTCTAGGGTTTACAAAGAATGGTGTGAAAAGGGAAAAACATCCAGTATGCGGCAGTCCTGTGGGTGAAAATGCCTTGTTGATGCTAGAGGTCAGAGGAGAATGGGCCGACTGATTCAAGCTGATAGAAGAGCAACTTTGACTGAAATAACCACTCGTTACAACCGAGGTATGCAGCAAACCATTTGTGAAGCCACAACACGCACAACCTTGAGGCGGATGGGCTACAACAGCAGAAGACCCCACCGGGTACCACTCATCTCCACTACAAATAGGAAAAAGAGGCTACAATTTGCACAAGCTCACCAAAATTGGACAGTTGAAGACTGGAAAAATGTTGCCTGGTCTGATGAGTCTCGATTTCTGTTCAGACATTCAGATGGTAGAGTCAGAATTTGGCGTAAACAGAATGAGAACATGGATCCATCATGCCTTGTTACCACTGTGCAGGCTGGTGGTGGTGGTGTAATGGTGTGGGGGATGTTTTCTTGGCACACTTTAGGCCCCTTAGTGCCAATTGGGCATTGTTTAAATGCCACGGCCTACCTGAGCATTGTTTCTGACCATGTCCATCCCTTTATGACCACCATATACCCATTCTCTGATGGCTACTTCCAGCAGGATAATGCACCATGTCACAAAGCTCGAATCATTTCAGATTGGTTTCTTGAACATGACAATGAGTTCACTGTACTAAAATGGCCCCCACAGTCACCAGATCTCAACCCAATAGAGCGTCTTTGGGATGTGGTGGAACGGGAGCTTCGTGCCCTGGATGTGCATCCCACAAATCTCCATCAACTGCAAGATGCTATCCTATCAATATGGGCCAACAGTTCTAAAGAATGCTTTCAGCACCTTGTTGAATCAATGCCACGTAGAATTAAGGCAGTTCTGAAGGCGAAAGGGGGTCAAACACAGTATTAGTATGGTGTTTCTAATAATCCTTTAGGTGAGTGTATATAATCAATATCACATGAAGAGTGCCATTTTTTTTCTCAAAATATCTGCATGATTGCAAATGTCATGTTTATTTTATAAAACAGTTCAGTAAACAAGAAGTTAATATTAAGTGACATTTTAGACACAGTATTGTCTGTTTTTGCTAACGAAAATAGTTCCAAACAAAGCCACAGGTCTGAGTCTGAGCAACACACGGCGGTGTTTCATTAATGAATGAACAAAACAGTTGAGTGAATGATTCAGTGACTCACTCATTAAGACGTGTGTTGTTCCTTAATCAGTTAAAACTCAATGGGCCCTATTTTAACGATCTGAGTGCATGGTCTGAAGCGCACAGTGCAGGTGCACTTAGGGTGTGTATAAATCCACTTTTGCTAGTTCAATGACAGAAAAACGCTCTGCGATCCAACGGTCCAAAAGGGTTGTCTCTAGTCTCTTAATGAGTCATGGGTGTGTTTTGGGGCGTAACGTGCAATAAACCAATCAGAGTCTCATCTCCCGTTCCTTTAAAAGCCAGTTGCGCTCGCCATTGCGGATTGATATTTACATAGAAGAATTTGCGAGCGGAAAGACTGAATACTTCTCCAAAGAGGAATCCTTTTATTTTTAATATTTAAAAATGTGTGTGTGCTGCTGCACATCCCTGTGTGTATATGCACATTGTGTACCTGCCTATAGACACATATTACTAACACACCCTTTAAATAACACAAAAAATACTGCACTATTGACTTTAGAGCAGGTTTGTGTTGGTCAATGGCGCAGTCATTTTCAGTTCCTCAAAATAGCAACACACCAACAATGCACCTGAACACACCTGGTTTTCAGATCAGATACCCATGGGTGAACAGATGGCGTGAGTACATTTGCTATTTAAACAATGTGGCGCTGGTCGTGAAAATGAAAACTGCGTCAGCCTGAAACTAGCAAAAAAAACACTTGTGTCACGCATGTGCCGGGTGTATGATAGGGCCCTTACAGTTAATCAGTATCACATGAAGAATGTCATTTTTTTCCTCTCCAAATATTTATATAACAGTTCAGTGAACAAGAAGTTAATATCAAGTGACTTACATTTTAGACACAATATCGCCTGTTTTGCGTCTCTGAGCAACACGCTGCCGTGTTTTGTTACTGAATGTACAAAATGGTTGAATGAATGATTCAATGACTCACTCATTAACAGTGACTTGCTGCCACCAACTGGCGGTTTTAATTTCACACATCTTTTCATTTTTTTTAATAATTTGTAATAATAAGATTCAATGTTTTATGTTTAAAGCATCAAAACATTATTTAAGCATTTGTAACAGCAGGTTAAACAGTGTGTGTATGATCTAAATCCACTGCAGATGCAGTTTCTCTGTTTCCTCTGCATTGCAAAGATCAATTTTGTTGATACTGGTTTTATTTGATTGTAACAGCTCTATTGTGTTAATTGAATTTATTAATTAAATGTAAGAATTTGACACAAAATAAGATGCGTACATTTAATTAGGTTAAAAAAAGGCTTTATAAAGGTAAAAATGTATTTTTCAACTCATTGGAAAAGATGATTTGTACACAGAATATGAAGAATATCAAAAACTTTAGGAGTTTCTGTCCACGGCAGTCCTAAACCTGCCAACACAATAAACACACTCAGCAAAATATAATCTAATTAGCATTATCCATAAAATCACAGAAAATACAGAGATATCATTTTTTGTCAATATTGCACACCCCTGAATCTACAGGAAGAGAAACCACTCAAACAGTAGAGGAAAAAACCCAATCAAACACTAAATCATTAAGCAATTAGTAAACATTTTTGCTCATAATGGACCTAAACTCTGCTGGAGGAGAAGAACAGCTGAGACGGATGATAATTAGGGAGCCAGTACGGATGAGAGTTCGGCATTCAGTCGAGTCCTTCACATCCTGATTCATTACGAGAGAACGAAAGATCGCTATTAGCACTGAAAGAGGGGGAGGGAAGAGACGACAGCTCCGACAGGAACAGCGAGGGCAGGAGGCGAGGTTGTTAAAGACGGGGTCAGAGCGGTCATCATTAGAGCTGCGCTTCTCATTACGAGCTCTCAGCGCCGCACATCTCTCTAGATTCATTAAAACAAAGAGCACGATTCACTCCTCATCTGCCCTAATGATCCTGCGCCACTGTCTTAAACAACCAATTCAGTCAAATATGATGATCCTGGCATCGTTCACTCACATTTTGGAAGAGTGTCCTGAACTTTTCTGTGTAGTGAACGTGAAGGACAAATGAACAAGTGGTTAAAATGGCCGTATTTCAAGTCTTCTGAAGACATTCAATAGATTTGTGTGAGGCTCAGACTCAAATGTAAGCATTTATTCACTGAAAATAGTTTCATTAAAAAGATCCAACTCAAAAGAATGATTCATTAATGAATTGTTCTTCAACCAGTGAATCGGTGGGAATGATTCGTTCACTAATCTGGTCACAACTGATAATCGGTGATTAACGAGTTCAATTTTAGTCTGATTTCTTGATAAGAGATGGAATATAGTGCATTTATATACTATTATAGTATTTATTAATATTAGCTTTAGTTTAGTTTTTGCTTTGTTAAAACTTTTAAAAACCTGTTTTAGTTATTTTAGTACTTTTCATTGAATGTTTATAGTTTATAGGTTCAGCTTTATTTCAGTTTTAGTTATTTTAGTACTTCAAATTAAACTTAAAGACTTAAGTATTAAAATTATTACAGCTATTAAAATGGTTTCTTTAACTGAAATAAAGATTAAATAAAATAAAACAAATATTCAAATAAAGGGGAAAAAAGCTTTTCAATGCATATAGTTTATTTTATTTCAGGTTTATTTCAGCTAAAGAAATTATTTTTAATAGTTTTATTTTCAGTTAACAATAGCTATTTTTATGAATATTAATAGTTGAATTTATTTCAGCTTTATTTCAGTTAAAGAAATTATTTTTAATAACTGTATTGTCAGTTAACAATAACAACACTTTGTAGTGTATTTGTGTGTTTTTGCTCCACTGAAGAAGTCAGTCATGTTGGATTTTTCCTTTAATAATCCACGTCCTCACACAGCTGACGCTCCTCTCTGCGGTTTGAGCGGGTCTGATGTGGAAGCGATGGCTGATGCTCATGAAACATTGACGAGCCTCACATGTTTGATCACCCAATTAACCTCCGAACGGAGGCCAGAATTTGGGAGAATCCAGCCACTGGTGTCTCTTTGAAGGCGTGTAATGATGGCGCTCCGTGACAGGAAGTGGGAAGGAAGTTACCATAGTGATGCCGATTAGACCTGGAGCATGTGCAGTCGTTACACCTACACAGATTCTTTAATAACGAGGTGTTTGATGTGTTGTGTTACTGTAGATTAAAGCCTGATCTTACCAGCAGGTTCAGAAACACACAGATATATAGTAAATTATTACATTTATTAAAAATAGGAATTGCAATCCTCTGACAAGAATATATAATACATTGTTTATTAGTATTATTATTATTTGTCATTAGTATACAATATACCATTGTTTATATATATATATATATATATATATATATATACTCACCTAAAGGATTATTAGGAACACCATACTAATACTGTGTTTGACCCTCTTTCGCCTTCAGAACTGCCTTAATTCTACGTGGCATTGATTCAACAAGGTGCTGAAAGCATTCTTTAGAAATGTTGGCCCATATTGATAGGATAGCATCTTGCAGTTGATGGAGATTTGTGGGATGCACATCCAGGGCACGAAGCTCCCGTTCCACCACATCCCAAAGATGCTCTATTGGGTTGAGATCTGGTGACTGTGGGGCCATTTTAGTACAGTGAACTCATTGTCATGTTCAAGAAACCAATTTGAAATGATTCGAGCTTTGTGACATGGTGCATTATCCTGCTGGAAGTAGCCATCAGAGAATGGGTACATGGTGGTCATAAAGGGATGGACATGGTCAGAAACAATGCTCAGGTAGGCCGTGGCATTTAAACGATGCCCAATTGGCACTAAGAGGCCTAAAGTGTGCCAAGAAAACATCCCCCACACCATTACACCACCACCACCAGCCTGCACAGTGGTAACAAGGCATGATGGATCCATGTTCTCATTCTGTTTACGCCAAATTCTGACTCTACCATCTGAATGTCTCAACAGAAATCGAGACTCATCAGACCAGGCAACATTTTTCCAGTGTTCAACTGTCCAATTTTGGTGAGCTTGTGCAAATTGTAGCCTCTTTTTCCTATTTGTAGTGGAGATGAGTGGTACCCGGTGGGGTCTTCTGCTGTTGTAGCCCATCCGCCTCAAGGTTGTGCGTGTTGTGGCTTCACAAATGCTTTGCTGCATACCTCGGTTGTAACGAGTGGTTATTTCAGTCAAAGTTGCTCTTCTATCAGCTTGAATCAGTCGGCCCATTCTCCTCTGACCTCTAGCATCAACAAGGCATTTTCGCAAGACAGGACTGCCGCATACTGGATGTTTTTCCTTTTCACACCATTCTTTGTAAACCCTAGAAATGGTTGTGCATGAAAATCCCAGTAACTGAGCAGATTGTGAAATACTCAGACCGGCCCGTCTGGCACCAACAACCATGCCACACTCAAAATTGCTTAAATCACCTTTCTTTCCCATTCTGACATTCAGTTTGGAGTTCAGGAGATTGTCTTGACCAGGACCACACCCCTAAATGCATTGAAGCAACTGCCATGTGATTGGTTGATTAGATAATTGCATTAATGAGAAATTGAACAGGTGTTCCTAACAATCCTTTAGGTGAGTGTGTGTGTGTGTGTGTATATATATATATATATATATATATATATATATATATATATATATATATATATATATACAGTAGTGTGAAAAAAGTCAAAAGTTAGGCTCGCTAGTATTTTTACACACACAAAGCCAGTTATTAATATCTTTTGCTGTAGTGTGTCAGTAGGAAATATCAGTTTACATTTATAAATGAATTGCCATTAATTTCAATGATCCAGTGAGATTTTTGCATGCATAAAGAGTCTGACAATAGTCTCTGCTCCACATGGAGATCTGATCTCCTCTTCATTGAGTCTGTCTGTGATTACATGAAGAAACAGAAAAAACTGAGATGGACTAAATCCAGAAGAACTGAGGCAACGTCTCCAAGACACTTGAGGAAACCTTCTTGCACAACTACAGGAACAGGTGTAGGAATGCAGGAGACAAAAGCCGTTTTAAACACAAAGGGTGCTCACCCCAAATATCCATTTGATTGAGTTAACAGAAGTTCACTCATAAATAAAAGCTATTTATGTTATTATTTTTGACAGCATTCTCACTTTAAAGCATTCTGACACGTGCCTAAGCTTTCCTCAGTGCTGTAGTTCTGCAGGAAGGTTTCCTCAAGTGTCTGGGAGACGCTGCCTCAGCTCTTCTGGATTGAGTCCGTCTCAGTTTGTTCTGTTTCTTCATGTGATCACGGATGGACTCGATGATGGGGAGATCAGATCACACCGGCTGCTGGCAGACTTCTTGTGCATAAAAAAAAAAACATTATAATCTCGCTGGATTATTACAATTAATTGCAAAATGAATGTTTGGAAATGTAAACTGATATTTCCTACTGACACACTACAGTAAACGATATTAATAACTGACGTAAAACATCTTTCGTGTGACCATACCAACGTGCCTGAGACTTTTGCACAGTACTGTATATATATATGGATATATGTATATGACACTCTTAATTATTCTTAATTGTTCTAATAATTATTATTATTATTTGCCATTAGTATACAGTATAACAATATTAATTGTTGTTATTATTATTTGTTGTTATTATACAATATAACACTATTAATTATTCTTAATTATTATAATCATTGGTTCATTATTATGATTATTTATTACAATAATTATTTATATTATTATTATTATTATTATTTGTCATTAGTATACAGTATAACACTATTATTTACATTATGTTTATGACACTCTTCATTATTCTTAATTGTTCTAATAATTAGTTTTGTTAGTATGCAGTGTAACATTACTTATTTTTCTCAGTTATTCTAATTATTGTTTATTATTATTATTTGTCATTATACAGTGCACTGTTAGTTGATGTTATTATAAGTATTATTATTATAATTATTGTCATCATTATACAATATAACACTATTCATTTCTAATAATAATAATTATATTTGTTAGTAGTGCACAATATAATATTATTATTTATTCGAATTATTCTTTATTTTATTATTATTATTTGCCATTAGTATACAGCATAACACTATTAATTATTCTTAATTATTTTAATAATTATTATTATTTGTCATTAGTATACAATATAACGTTATTATTATCATTATTCTGATTATTTGTACCGCTGTAATTCTATCTTTCTTCTGAGGTTCACAGTGACGTTTACAATAAAACACATTTTGTGATGCTGTTTTTATTGAATTATGTCAAGTCAAGTCGGCTTTATTTATACAGCGCTTTTTACAAGTCCAATTGTTTCAAAGCAGCTTCACATTGTTAACAGGAAAATAATGCAACAGAACTTGATTCGGCTGTACAGCCGCTCTGGAGAAAACAGTGATGGTTATCCGGCTAATTTCAATTATCATATAGTGTCAATTCGGGCAGATCAGTGATATAGATGAGATTTAACTGAGCAAGCCAAAAGCCAGAGGCAACGGTAGCAAGGAACCAAAACTCCTTAAGTGTGTGTACCACAGCAGTCCAGAGGAGCACAGGAACATGAGTCTGTTTTTAGGTGTACAGCGCCATCTGGTGTTCGTTTATGTGTCTAGTATTACCTGACGTGGTGTGATGTATCCATTTTTGGCACACTACATGGTATTTTTACTTAAATAAGAGTATATGCATGTAGTGTGTAGTGTGCTAATTATGTGATGACTGAACTGGAACTAGCAATATCACACATTATATTTAACGTCTCATTCTTGACTCATTATTCCATCAAGTTTTTTTGTACACAAAACTCAATTAAAATGCGAAATGAAGTCTGAGTTATTTCTAGACAGCACTCACTGAATGAAGCGTGCAGCGGATTCGATCAGTGTTTTAACTGTATGTGCTGCGCAGTGTTTGCTGAGTGTGTTTGTGATGTTGTTTCAGGAGCTGTCAGAGTATGACGAGTCTCTTCAGTAACACCGTGTCTCCGGTGAAGGAGGGCACGTCGTCTCTGCCCCGCCGTGCCAGTGCGCTCAGCAAACCCCCGTTACGAGCCCTCTACGACCTGCTCATCGCCCCGATGGAGGGGGTAAGATGCTCCACACTTCACCAGTCACCACAAAATAACTGTGTTCATTAGTAATAATCAGTGTTGGGGAAGGTACCTCTTAAAAGCAATGTGTTTTTATGTAAAGTAATGTGTTATGTTACTTTGAGGCTCAATCTCTCCCAGGCCTTGCAGGTGTTTAATGCAGTAATGCATTCATCAACAAAGCCTAATTAAAGGGAGATAGTTCACCCAAAAATGAAAATTGTCGTTTTTGCACCCTGTCATCTTCTCATATTTGATTATGTAGTGTGGTTTTGAATATGTAATATGTTTCTCGCTGTAGGGTCTGATGCACTCCAGCGGGCCGGTCGGCAGACACAGGCAGCTGGTTCTGGTTCTGGAGGGCGAGCTGTATCTCATCCCGTTTGCTCTGCTGAAGGGCAGCTCATCCAATGAGTACCTGTACGAGCGCTTCAGTCTCATCGCCGTACCGTCCATCGGCAGTCTGGGGAACACCGCTAAAGTACGCACACTTCTGACAGACATTACATTTACATTTACACATTTGGCAGACGCTTTTATCCAAAGCGACTTACATTGCATTCAAGGTACACATTTAAAATTTTTGTCAGTTCTTGCTTTCCCTGGGAATTGAACCCATGACCTTGGCGTTGCTAGCCCCATGCTCTTATTGTTTGAGCTACAGGAAAGACATACTGTGTACCTGTGTTATTTCACTGTAGTTCATATACTATTGTTTTTTAATATTTTTAAATAGCTTTTATTTTTATATTTTCAGCTTTAGTCAATACTTTTGTTATGTGCTTTTGTAATTTTTATTCAATTTTATTTTATTTTGTATTTATATATATATATATATATATATATATATATATATATATATATATATATATATATATATATATATATATATTATATAAAGGCAACATTTCTCTTTTTTTTCTTTTTTTTAACTAACGAAAGTTATATTTAATAAGACTTTTTTTGATCACCAATTCATGATTTTCCTCAGGTTCATCCTCGCCGGACCGGTCCGGTCCTGTGTAATGGAGGAAGCTCGATGGCTGCAGTGGTTGGAAACCCTCGGCTGCCGCCGTCAGTGATGGACCGCTGGCTCTGGGGTCCGATGCCCACCGCTGAGGAGGAGGCACACATGGTGGCCGATCTACTGGGCTGTCAGCCGCTGGCCGGCCCCGTCGCAACCAAGGAGCGGGTCATGAGCGCCCTCACCCAGGCCGAGTGCGCCCACTTTGCCACACACATCTCCTGGAAGCTGGCAGCCCTGGTCCTCACACCCAGCCAGGACGCCAACTCTGGATCGGCGGCAGCAGCTTCGGGCGGAGGAGCAGGAGGTGGAGAGAGTGGAGCGAAATCCAACTACACCATCCCGGAGAGTTTACGTGTGCCAGACGACGCCAGCGATGCCGAAAGCATCTGCGATAGCCCACCGCTGCAGGAGTTCCTGCTCACCGCTGCCGATATCCTGGATCTCAGGCTGCCTACAAAACTAGTCGTGCTCGGGTCAGTAGATGGGTTTCCAGCTCAGCTTATACAGTGGACTGGGCATTATGGTCATGCAACGGCGGAATTGTGTCAAAGCGTTGAGCTTTTCTAAAAGAGTGGATATTAATATATATATATATTAATTGAATTAAATTTATTTAGTTATTTGTTTTCAAAAATAGGAATTTCACATGGTGTATGTATATATATGTATATATATATATATATATATATATAATTATTATATAGTATATATATATAAAGTATATATATATAAAATTATTTCATTGAATTTATATAATTCATTGAATCATAAATTCTACTGTTAAAATCACTCACACTGTTATATAAGCTTTTGTTCGTGCTGCCCACCCTCATTTCCATCAGCGCTTTCACACATAACTGCAGTTTAACAGGCTGTGCTACGACTGCGGCCACTTCCACAGTAGTTTTACAGTCTATTTCAGATAATAGCATCTGTATTCCAGTGAATTACTGCTCCATAGATGCTAATAGAGTGTGTTTTCATAACCCTGCAGCTCGTACCAGGAGTCCGATAGTAAAGTAACTGCGGACGGGGTGGTGGGTTTGACGAGGGCTTTCCTGGCCGCTGGAGCTCAGTGTGTGCTGGTGTCGTTGTGGCCGGTTCCCGTCGCAGCCTCCAAGATGTTCGTCCACGCGTTTTACAGCGCTCTGCTCAACGGCACCAAAGCCAGTGCGGCCCTCGCAGACGCCATGAAGACCGTTCAGAGCAGCAAACAGTTCTCACACCCCTCCAACTGGGCAGGTATGTTCACACAGCCATGCTACCATGCACACACGCACATTTTCATACTAAATTAGCAAAATAGCAAAATTGTGTTGTATATAAGCAAATCATACTGTGGTGAATCTGTGTTGTGGACTGAAAATTGAAAATAACTGAAACATGCACAGTGATGTCTTGTAGAATACTAAAGCAGGCAGTATTGAGTACATACTGCACAGTTTTAAGGTTTGTTTGCTGTACTCCTCATGAGTTGAATGTGTCTTCGCAGGCTTTATGCTGATTGGCAGTGACGTGAAACTGAACAGCCCGTCATCTCTGATTGGCCAGGCTCTGGCTGAGATCCTGCAGTATCCGGACAAAGCCAGAGATGCCCTGAGGGTTCTGCTACACCTGGTGAGAACCGCACACCTACTTCACCAGGAACACTGGGCCAGGAACACTGGGTGTGTGTGTGTGTGCAGTCACACAAATGTGTATTGTGTGTGTGTGTGTGTGTTCGCTTCCTCGCAAATTCATGCATGTTTTTGTGACATATCAGGACACAAATGTGTATAATGACATGGGTATGACAGGTATTACAAGGAGAGGGACAGACAGACTTATGAGGACATTACCCATGTCCCCATTTTTCAAAAGGCTTATAAATCATACAGAATGAGTTTTTTGGGGGAGAAAGTAAAAATGTGCAGTTTCCTTTGATGGGTAGGTTCAGGGGTTGTGTGTGTGTGTGTGTGTGTGTGTGTGTGTGTGTGTGTGTGTGTGTGTGTGTGTGTGTGTGTGTGTGTGTGATGGGTAGGTTTAGGGATGGGATGGAGTAGTGTAGGGGGATAGAAAATACGGTTTGTATGGTATAAAAACCATTACGCCTATGGAATGTCCCCACAATTCACCAAAACAAACGTGTGTGTGTGACTGAGTGCTATTATTGTGTGGGTGTGTTATTATACATGTTGTTTTAATTACTATTATATTAATTATTGTAATTATTATTTCAATATTTTATATAGTACTTTTTATGTGCAGTAATTAAAATGTTACATGCAATATACATACTATACAATGCATGTAGTATAGAAAGTGCCAAAATAATAGTAATGGAACATAATTGGATGCGTCCACACTGGTGTTGTACAGACGGATGAACTGTGTGTCTGTGGCTCCCCCAGGTGGAGAAATCTCTCCAGCGCATTCAGAACGGCCAGAGGAACTCCATGTACACGTCTCAGCAGAGCGTTGAGAATAAGGTGGGCGGCGTGCCGGGCTGGCAGGCTCTTCTAACGGCGGTGGGATTCAGACTGGACTCGGCTGGAACGGGCCTCCCCGCGGCGGTCTTCTTCCCCACCACAGACCCCGGAGACCGACTGCAGCAGTGCAGCACCACCCTACAGTCACTGCTGGGTACATCACGCTCCTTTTCATTTACACAACACGAGTATGAAGGAAAACAAAATCCCATGGAACGTTCTTTGGACTGACGCATACTGCACAAACAAAAATAGCAAAAAATAAACAAACTTTACCTTTATTTCTAAAGCGCTTTAGACAATACACATTGTTTCAAAGCAGCAAAATAATGATCAATAATGCAAACAGAGTTCAATTGTCTTTATTCTTTGTTTGCAGTGTGCAATGGTCAAACTAGGGTTGTGTAAATGTGTAAATTCTCACTTGTTTGTCATTGGCATTGTTTCAAGTGACTTTAAGCGTTATTTATCCTTCACATTGGCAGGTTTGCCTCCTCCTGCTCTGCAGGCGCTGTGTAAACTGATCACGGCGTCAGAAACTGGAGAACAGCTCATCAACCGGGTGAGACGTCACACCACATATCAGATACTCTGCTTTACTTTTCATTAAGAAAACTGTCCTATGCTCATGCATCTGACCCGTGTGTACCTGTAACTACACTGCTGTATTACTGAGATGCTCATGTTTGCTTTTTAACAATCTTCTTTCCTTCTCTTTTCCTTAACTTTCCACTAAAGGCTGTTAAAAATGTAGTGGGAATGGTAAGTGCTTAAATATCTGCTTTTAACTAACTCTACACTAACACACTATTGTGAATTAACTTACTAATGATTTTTAGCTGTGCTGTTTTATTGTAAATAATAATAAAATATATTGGACATCACTGAGGTTTGTCTGTTTTCCCGCAGCTCCATCAGGTTTTGGTGCAGCTGCAGTCTGGAGAGAAGGAGCAGGATTTCTCTCTCGCGCCCATCCAAGTGTCCATCAGCGTGCAGCTCTGGAGACTTCCTGGATGCCATGAGTTTCTGGCCGCACTGGGTAAGAGCCGATCCAGCTCATGGGAACCCACTCAAGAGGCTTTACTCCATGCTGATGGGTCTCTCTCTCTCTCTCTCTCTCTCTCTCTCTCTCTCCCCCTCTCTCAGGGTTTGACCTGTGTGAGGTCGGTCAGGAGGAGGTGGTGTTGAAGACGGGCAAACAGGCCAACCGTCGCACCATGCACTTTGCCCTGCAGTCACTGCTGGCGCTGTTTGGTGAGTGTCACTTCACCCTCACAGTGTTAAAGGGTTAGTTCACCCAAAAATTAGCCCATGATTTACCTCAAGTCATCCTAGGTGTGTATGACATTCTTCTTTCAGACGAACACAATCTGAGTTATATTAAAAATATCCTGACTCTACCAAGCTTTAGAATGGCAGTGAATGGCCCAAAATTTGAAGCCCAAAAAAGTGCATCCATCCATCATAAAAATGCTCCACATGGCTCCAGGGGTTAATAAAGGCCTTCTGAAGCAAAGCCGTGCATTTTTGTAAGAAAAATATAAATTTTTAAACCTTTATAAACTATAATCGCTGGCTTTTGGTAACGGCCGTACGCAAGTCGAGTTCCGGTGGAAGAGTGACCTTTGACCTGATTCATGATGTAAGGCACATGATGTAGATGTAGCATAAGCTTAGGTGAGAATTGATAAACACGGAAGTGCAAAGGACAGTTTTATATTACACCTATGATGGCTTGAGGGGAGTAAATTATGGGATACATTTTTGGGTGAACTATTCATTTAAAGATACAGATATCAAATGCCATGTTACTTTTTAATAACTCTGACTTTAAATGCTTTAATGTTTCCTTCAGACTCTACTGAGCTGCCGAAGCGTCTGAGTCTGGACAGTTCATCGTCTCTGGAGTCGCTGGCCTCGGCACAATCTGTGTCCCACCAGCTGCCCATGGGCTACCCCAACCCTCCCTTCTCCCCTCCCTGCCCCGACAGCCTGGCCTCAGACGCCATCTCCGTCTACAGCCTGAGCTCCATCGCCTCCTCCATGAGCTTCCTGTCCCGTCCCGAGGGCACGTCCGAGTTTATCAGCCAGCGCTCGCGGCAGCAGGAACTAGAGCGGCATCGGGGCGGAGCTGGGCTCTTTGCGTCGCACAGGCACACGGCGGTGCCACGCAGCCGCTCGTCCCCGCATGGAGCTGTAGGAGGACATGATGATGAAGAGTATGAAGGATACAGTATAATCAGCAGTGAGCCGCTGGGTAGCCAATGCGACACGCTCCCTCGTCCTGCTAACCACAGGAACCATCGGGGCGCAGCGCGCGGCGGGGCTGGCAGGGGTTACGCGGTATCCGTGTCCTCCAGGGGAAGCGTAAGCACCCCGACGTCTCCTGTCAAGGCCACCCTGGTTCCTAGTCCCAACTCACCTTTCCAGAAGGTCGGGAAGGTGAGCAGCTCCGACACGGGCGAGTCTGATCAGTCCAGCACGGAGACGGACAGCACTGTGAAATCCCAAGAGGAGCGTACATCTGGAGCTCCTCTGGACCCGCAGGAACTGGCACAGAAGATCCTGGAAGAGACGCAAAGCCACATGCGGGCTGTCGAGACTTTGCAGAGAAGCGTCCCGCTGGGTGACGGGATGAGTGGTGGTGGTCCTCCAACCCCGACCGGAGGGTCTGCTTTCCGTTCCTCGGAGACCAGCGCGTTCAGTCGGCCTAGTAGCAGAGCGAGCATCAAGGCGCAGTCGTCTCCGCTCCCGACGCGCCCTAAACCGCCCTCCCGTACATCCTCCCTCCAGAAGATCAGCTCGGGATACAACAGCCCTGCCACGTCTGAAACGTCTCTGAAGGAAGGCAGCCAACCGTCACCTACTTCTGACAGTCACGCCCAGTTTAAACTCAAGTACCCCAGCTCGCCCTATAGCGGCCACATCTCCCGCTCGCCCAGCAACGTCTCGCCCAGCTCAGGCCACCAGTCGCCCGCCGGCAGCGCTCCTTCTCCAGCTCTGTCCTACTCTTCAACGGGCTCCACACGCTCCAGTCCGGCGGACGCCCCGGATATCGACCGACTCAAACTGGCTGCTATTGACGAGAAAGTCCAAGCGATCCACAATCTCAAGACCTTCTGGGCCAATGCGACCCAACAGCAGCACTCGGGACCAATGCGGGTGCTCCGCGGCGGGAAGCTGAGCACCGCCAAACGAGATGTCCTGGGCCTTTTGAACCTCTCACCCCGGCATGGAGTGACGGCTCAGGATTCGCCCGGCCAGGATGTGGCGCTCGAGCACAGAAATCCTCCCAACGGGCATCGCAAGATCGATCCCAAGAGAGTCGCACCTTCTCCGACGGCTTCCACCGGCAGTAGTCCGGGTTCACATCCCATCCGACTGCCTACGGGGAACGGGTACAAGTTCCTGTCGCCAGGACGGTTCTTCCCTTCGTCTAAATGTTGAGATTCTGTCCCTTCTCTTGATAAAGGAGTATTTGGAGTATTTATAACTCTTGAAAACAGTGGAAAGGACAGTCTGGGTGAGGAAGTGCACATTCCCAGAAGCCTCAAACTGCCTACTGTTTTATTTTCCGTGCAGAGAGCATATAATCCTTATGCTTCCACCTACACTGTAAAGGACCGTTTATATATGCAGACTGATCTTAGACCTGCGCAAGGCATGTCAGATTAAAAAAAAGAGATTATACCAAAATGGTATTTCAACAAAAAGACAAAAAGGCTCGCTGTTTGTGTTAGTGAATATGATGCGGCTTTGACTGGTTTATTTCTTTTTTTTTTTTTTTTAAATATAATTATTGTTGTTATTATTATTATTATTATTATGGATGGTAATTGTTATTACAGTTATTTGTTTTGTAAATTAAATCAACGTTTTGCAATCAGTATTATACGTTTTTATATTGTTAAAGAAGCAAACCATGCACAAAAAAGCTGAAAAAAACATTTTCATATTTTTATTGAGATGGTGACGATGCACCTGACCTGACTTCTGTGTGAATTGAGTGTCAGTATTACAGCATGGGTTCTCTTGCTCTCCAGTGATTCAATGTCTTTTTAACAGAGATTTTGCATATGTGGACTCTCATCCAGACATATCCCAGTCATTTCTCAGTAAAATGGTCTCAATAAAAAGTTTAATTTACTCCTGTGGTGGTCTGCTATTCATTTTTCATGTCACCTGCATTATATCGTCATAAATAAAACAAGAACATATTAATATTACTATTCTTTGCGTAAAGAAAATTATTTATTTTGACAATTGGCATATTCTCATTACACATATTTAATTAAAATCAGCATGCATTAAATTCAATACAAATACTATTTTTACCAATACATAGTTACAATAATTTAACTCATTTAGCTGAATGTTTGGCTGCTATTTGACAGTTTTGAGTTTTATGCATAATTAACTTCTTGTACATAAATCAGAACATTACTTTGCCTTAATATAGTGTGGTGATGATGGTATAAGGCAAAATGTTTGGGTGTAATATCGTCTAAAGCATGGGGTTTTTTTACTTTTGATGCCCCAAAATATTAAGGACCTCCTAAAGGCAGCTATACATTTTCAAGTGTAAAGACAAAAAAATTATAAATGTGTAAAATATGGAGAATAATCATTTTCAATTGTCATTGTCACTTTTTCTACCCACCATCAATATGTATAGACCTGAAACATGTTGACTGAAATAAACATCATTTAAAAAAATAAATAAAATAAAAAATAATTTAGAAAGCGGAAACAGTAATAATGTCAAACTAATTCTAACATTTGTTTTATTTTTTATTTAAAAAGGGAAACATTTTTCTCCCATTCTTTTTCAAAACTTAAAATAGAAGAAAATAATCATAATATAATAATGATAATATTACTGTATTTTTTTAGAGTTATTCCTTGTTTTTCTTTCAGTACCATGGTATACCACCAGTCAAAAGTTTGGATGCATAGTTGTACACTATATTGCCAAAAGTTTTGGGTCACCTGCCTTTACCTGCACATGAACTTTAATGGCATCCCATTCTTAATCCGTAGGGTTTAATATGGAGTCAGCCCACCCTTTGCAGCTCTAACAGCTTCAGCTCTTCTGGGAAGGCTTTCCACAAGGTTCAGGCATGTGTTTATGGGAGTTTTTGACCATTCTTCTAGAAGGGCATTTGTGAGGTCAGGCACTGATGTTGGACGAGAAGGCCTGGCTCACAGTCTCCGCTCTAATTCATCCCAAAGGTGTTCTATCGGAATGAGGTCAGGACTCTGTGCAGGCCAGTCAAGTTCCTCCACACCAAACTCGCTCATCCATGTCTTTATGGACCGACGCTTTGTGCACTGGAGCGCAGTCATGTTGGGACAGGAAGGAGCCATCCCCAAACTGTTCCCACAAAGTTGGGAGTATGAAATTGTCCAAAATGTCTTGGTCTGCTGAAGCATTAAGAGTTCCTTTCACTGGAACTAAGGGGCCAAGCCCAACCCCTGAAAAACAACCCCACCCCATAATCCCCCCTCCACCAAACTTTACACTTGGCACAATGCAGTCAGGCAAGTCCCGTTCTCCTGGCAACCGCCAAACCCAGACTCGTCCATTGGATTGTCAGACAGAGAAGCATGATTGGTCACTCCAGAGAACATGTCTCCACTGCTCTAGAGTCCAGTGGTGGTGTGCTTTACACCACTGCACTTTGCATTGCACTTGGTGATGTAAGGCTTGGATGAGCTGCTTGGCCATGGAAACCCATTCCATGAAGCTCTCTACGCACAGTTCTTGAGCTCATCTGAAGGCCACAGAAGTTTGGAGGTCTGTAGCTATTGACTCTGCAGAAAGTTGGCGACTTCTGTGCACTGTGACCCTCAGTATGCGCTGACCCCGCTCTGTGATTTTGCATGGCCTACCACTTGAGTTGCTGTTGTTCCCAATTGCTTCCACTTTGTTATAATCCCACTAACAGTTGAGCGTGGAATATTTAGTAGTGAGGAAATTTTACAAATGGACTTATTGCACAGGTGGCAACTATCACGGTCCCACGCTTGAGTTCACTGAGCTCCTGAGAGCGACCCATTCTTTCACAAATGTGTGTAGAAGCGTCTGCATGCCTAGATTTATAATGAAGTGATTGAACACCTGAATTCAATGATTTGGAGGGGTGTCCCAATACTTTTGTCAATATAGTGTATTTATTTAATGGTTATGATTGTGATACATTTTAATCTAGAGGCTTATAAATGTAACAGCAAATACAGCATTCCTGTAGCTCAAACAATTGATTAGCAGGAAATGCATAAACTGATTAAATGTGTAACTTGAATGCATAATTGTATGATTCAATAGATTAATCATATGAAGTGGTTAGTGAAGGAAAAGCATTATCAAGCGTCCAGCATGCATTGTGAACTTCTTCAGTAGTGATTAAAAGCATCCCTAGATGCACCTCATGAAGCAGGGCCACTTGGTTAATAACTCCTATTTGTTATTTCGTAGCTTTGATGACTTTACTAGGCTGTTATTCTAAAACGTGGCACATGGTTGTGCTGAATTTATCAAATTTTAATGATAAATTGAAGCAGTTTTTACCGACCAATTTCAAACTCAAGTAGGGAACAACAGCATGCATATGGAAATGCATAACAGATACACAAATATCACTGATTCTTGAGCTAAGGGACAAAACATGTTTAAGATGTTAAAAAATAAAAATTAAAACTACATTATTACAAATAGGTATTTTTGTAGACAAAGGTCTCAGGTAATGAACCATGTAAGGGAACAGGTTTTTTTTTCTAAATATCTTTTCAAAAAAATTATATTTATACACTCCATAATTTCATTTGTGTCAACTCCGTCAGACACACTAAAAAGCATGCTAATTTAATTTAATCTATCCAAAAACAATCTAAAATATTCAGTATTTTTGTGGTTTTCAGTAAAGGATCTAAGTCATAAAATACATTCTCTGTTTATTTTTGTTTGTTTTCACAATATTATGAACAACCCAGTTTCTAAATTCCTTAATTCTCCTCCCTCCTTTTAATATTAAACATATCACCAGTGTTCTTAGGTGACAGTGTTGACAAATACTGACGGTGTTGACAAATACTGACGGTGTTGACAAATGCTGATGGAGTTGACAAATGCTGACGGTGTTGACAAATACTGACGGTGCTGACAAATACTGACGGTATACTGACAGTGTTGACAAATACTGACGGTGTTGACATACTGATGGTGTTGACAAATACTGACGGTATACTGAGTGTTGACAAATACTGATGGTGTTGACAAATACTGATGGAGTTGACAGTGTTGACAAATACTGATGGTGTTGACAAATACTGATGGAGTTGACAAATACTGATGGAGTTGACAAATACTGACGTGTTGACAAATACTGACGGTGCTGACAAATACTGACGGTATACTGATGGTGTTGACAAATACTGATGGTGTTGACAAATGCTGATGGAGTTGACATACTGACGGTGTTGACAAATACTGACGGTATACTGATGGTGTTGACAAATACTGATGGTGTTGATAAATATTGATGGAGTTGACAGTGTTGACAAATACTGATGGTGTTGACAAATACTGATGGAGTTGACATACTGGCGGTGTTGACAAATACTGACGTATACTGGTGTTGACAAATACTGATGGTATTGACAAATACTGATGGAGTTGACAGTGTTGACAAGTACTGACGGTGTTGACAAATACAGATGGAGTTGACAAATACTGACGTGTTGACAAATACTGACAGTGCTGACAAATACTGACAGTATACTAATGGTGTTGACAAATACTGATGGAGCTGACAAATACTGACGGAGTTGACAAATACTGACAGTGTTGACAAATACTGATGGAGTTGACAAATACTGACAGTGTTGACAAATACTGATGGAGTTGACAAATAGTGATGAAGTTGACAAATACTGATGGAGTTGACAAATACTGACGTGTTGACAAATACTGACGGTATACTGAAGGTGTTGACAAATACTGACGGTGTTGACAAAGGTTGAGCTGAGGCTAAATATACAGTATATGTAAGTATAATCATGAAACAGCATTAGAAGAATTCCCCATATGCAAAAAAACTTAAATCACATTATATAGACTTTTTGAGAGCATTTGTCAACCATCATAAAACATGACAGAGTTGATAAAATTGAATGTTTTTCCACCTTAATCACGTGTTGTACAGTGGAGCAATTTAGTTTTTTTCTCAGTTGTAGCTGCCTTAATAAACATATCAAAATGGCAAGATTTATCCCACAACTATTTACAGAAACTATTACACTGCGATGACGGAGTTGACATGTTAAAGCTGTGACGCAGAGACTTCAATATTGTGTGTTTAAAATATTAAAAATTCTATAACTTCCAAGACTATGTGTCCTACTGTGAGATCCACAATGAGCAGGAAATAGTAAGTACTCAGAGTTAAAGCTGCCCATGACACTGCCTGATTTATTCAGAATTACAGAAAATCCTGACGGAGCTGACGCAAAGTGAGGACACAGCTTTTATAGCTATTTTTAATATTTGTCAATATTTACTTGTTGTATTGTTTGATATCTTAAAGATCTCTGCCTTTTAATGTAACTGTGTATTTTTTAATTTGTTACATTTTTAAACACTTTGTTTGGCAGTTTTACATTGTGTGACCTCATGCTGAGTACAGGTTACATTAGTATAGAGTGAGTGTGCTTTTAAAATAATACTACAGAGATTATTTAAAATAATAAGCAATACATGTCCAGGGTATACAAATTTCCCTTAGATGTAACTTTTTAAGTATTTTTATTGTGTTGTGTTGACATTCATACTTTTTAACACAAATAGGGTTTTTGTGTTTGGGACATGTTTTGTCCCTTATCTCAAGAATCAGTTATATACATATTAAATCACCAGTAGTAGGCTATAAATGTACCAATTGTGTATATACTTAAACAGACCCATATGCTTCAAGTAGTACATGAAAATCAGTATACAAGAAACAGCAGAACCATTAAACATTTGGTTAGGTTGCATAAGAAAAAAAGAAACTGAAGCACAGGCTGTGATAGGGCGGAATCGCTGGTCTTGTTGTGACGTCAGTTGTGACGTCGGCAGGCCTGCGCGCAGCCGTGACCGGTGTAAAGAAGATGGTGCTCATCAAGGAATAGTAAGTAGAAGTCTTACTTTTCCACCTCTCCAGCCAAACATTGTATTTGCTTTGAGTTTTACACACAATAAACGTGTATCTGCTGGTTGTTGATCACTTTTGGGGGGTGGGGAAATGTTGCCGCGCGGAAGTGGACTCGCGCCCGGGAAAGACGCCGGCTCGCGCGTGAGGCCCTGCTTTAGCATGTAGCGTTAGCACGCTAGGCTAAACGAAACGGCTCGCCATTCATTTGCAATGAGAGCTGCGTTAGCACGCGATGCTATTAGCCGTCAAGATTAAACGGCAACAAATCTGATAGTTCCCTCATACAACGTAATACTCATAGATTTTTTTATTTTTTTTTTTACCAGTTTTGTATTTTCAGAAAGTGTCTGATTTGAACGTTAGCGCGTTTATCATAACAAAAAAATAACTAAATAAATGTTAGTTTATATTAAAAACTCGCTTTTAGGGGATTTTGTGCGGGTTTATGCAAGTAAAGCATTAATGACGACAGAACCGTTTGACAGTTCAGCAACTTTTTGAGTATAAGATTTCCGATAATATTTTCTACAGATTTTGTTGCCATCATATATTATATACAGACAGCAAATGTAGGTGTAGCTACAGGTATAACTCAGTTTAGCTTTTAAATGGATAAAGAGACTTAAAGTTGATGTTTTTAAACCCGTTAATGGCAGCAGATTGGCCTATATAGTTGAATAGTGTTTAATTAAACTGTGATAAATGACCCTCTGGTGACATAGCACGTTTGCTTCGCCTTGTTAACCACTTAATCTAATTATATTCACTCGTGTGACTTGGTTATTTTTAGGCATTTTCTTGTTTTAGACGTTCTTTGATGCCTCCAAATGGGACGTCAGTTTGACAGGTGACCCCGGTTTAAAAGGGCCTGCAGTCATTCATTTCCAACCTGTTCTTGTTTCCTTTCAGGTTTTATCTTTCTGTTCTCCAGGGATCTAGTTATTACATTTTAATTAGGTTCTCATCTGTAGGACGCACATGACATGCCTGTAAACAGTTGCTGTGTAGCCTTTAATCTGAGAGATCGGATCAAGATTATGTCACAATGTGCCACTTTATGAAATCCAGCACCTTTTTGACCTTCTCTGAAAGGGATCCACCTTTTAGGTTTGCAAGAGAATGCAAATTTTGAGCTTTCCTCACGTCAACAGGTGTGCATGGCTTTTATTCCGGAAAACCCACTGCCAAAGTTTCAGTGCGTCTCTACCATGGAAGCTAAATTTACTGGCGTAGATGCCATTTACATTAAGTGCGAGTAGCCCACCTTGTTTACTAAACGTCTGATTGGGCCAGCCAAAATTACGGAAGACACCAAACTATTTACAGCAGTATTAGTGTAGGGGTAATCCACCTTTTGCAGAACTCACTCTACTCCCTTTTCCCATCACATATCAGGTCGGAAAGGCATTTATTTGCATTTTTTTTTGTTGCATGAAATAAATCTAATATCTGTTTAATAAAACGTGCTGAATTAGAGATGGTAAAAGTGAGTGGATCCAATATCATTGGTCTTAAAAAATGGGTGGTTCTTGTCCCACCCACATACAATGGTTCCGACGCCCATGATCTCCACCAGGTTTAACGTCCGCTACACACTGTATGATTTTGGCCTGTCCCAGATGAAAGATTTCTGTGGGCGTGGCCCCTAAACGGCGGTCCTACGTCGTTCAAAGACGGCCGGTGTCGCGGTCTTGCGATCACTTTCTGGCGGTTTCAGAAATTTAGCATGATCATCTCGCAGTGTGTTTTGCTGCTACGACCTACGTATACTGACGCCATTAAAACTGCAACGTGAATTTGTGTATTCAACATGACGGCGCTAAAACTTATCTCAAGGGCCATTTGCAAAATTGGCATGCCAGTTTTTTCCCCAGCTATGACTGCGTCCATATTCTCCTCTTTTTTTTCAGCGCGAATAAAATCCACAATTGCCAAAATGTGATTCATCTTGCTCTATTAGCATACGATTCAATATGTGTCATCATTGTACAGTCTACGTACATTATTAGATCCAGTGTGATTTGTAATGATCTTGTAGGATTGCCGAAATTGCACAGGCATTAAATGCACTACGTAAGACTGTTGCAAGACCTCCGGGTTTCTGAGTCACGGCTAGGAGAGCATTTCAACCTCTTGAGGTTTTCAAGGGAGTTTCTGTATTGAGGAAATGTTGAGTAATGTAGAAACTGACTGTTTGTATGCAGGCTGATGTCGAAATTGGTCCCGTCTCTTTGGTGCTTTGCATGTCTGAAGATTGATTGTCTTCATATAGCAGGGATTGACAGGGCTTTACACCTATAACAGATTGAGGGTCATGGATGATTGATTGGTCGTCTCCACATGGTTTCTTCTCTCACAACTTTCGTAAACGCTTGACACATGAACAGTAAATTATGAGCTCTGAAGATGAGCTTTGGAATTGAATACAGTTAATTATATACAATAAAAGTTATGTTTTATTGGTAAAATTGTATAATAGCCTGCGTAACATTGAGAACAAACATGTCTTGTAATAATACATATTAAATAAAAACCAGGCTGATTATTATTAGTGCGTGTTTGACCACAGTGAGTATATAAGAGCTATTTCCCCTCTCTAGCCCCTACACTTTTGTCTGTGTTCTACATTTCTATAATACAGGCAAATTGTGGTTGAAAAGTGTCCTTCTCGTTTCCTGTCATTGTGTGTTTCCTAGTTAGTTAGAAATTGCTTGATTGCTAGTAGTAATAGACTGCAATATATATCAGCCAGGCTGATTAATCATCTGATATTTACACGTTTTGAGATTATCAACATTGGCCTATTAACAAAAGCAGGCTCTCTGTCAGACTTTCTGGTTGAAATTTTTTTAGTAGTTTAATTTAAACCGTTGTTATGTCATTTGCATTTAATTAATTGTATTAATAGTATTACTATTTTTATAATATAAATGTATATGTTTTATTTAAAGTATAAATATTTTATATATGTATAAAAATTATACTTTGTAATATTTTTCGAATTTAATAGTATATTTATAAAGACAATTATACATTTGTTATATTTATTCATAAATGTATAAAATAAGTATTTGTAATATTTCATAAATGTATTTAATATTTTTTCAAAATATATTTTTATAAAGCGCGTGTGTGTGTGTGTGTGTGTATGTATGTGTGTATGTTTTTGTCATTTTTTAATATATCGGCATCGGCCGATAACCGTGTTTAGTAGCGCAGATTTAAAGTCAGGCACGTCCGCGGGCAGCCCCGTGTTATTGGTGCGGTGGAACTGTTGTAATGCTACAATGCTTGTAGTTAATTTTAAGGACTATAGTCGAAAACTATCAGCATTTGCTAACATATTAGCCCGAATGTTATAAGTTCTGTTTTATTTTTCCTGTACCGGAGTCGGAGAGTTTCACTCGTGGGGTGGAGAAAGCAGCCGCCCTCACCAACACTGCCGCGGGATTGAGGGCTACGTTACTCCGCCCCGCTCGCAGATCATGCTCTGAGACACAGAGCTGTCCTCACTCCTGGAGCAGCCCAGGACAGTGTATGACAGGCTAGCCTTGTTTATACTCGACGCATCCGCATGAGCGAGGGTGCGCGCGGCAAAAATGACGTCAACGCGGAGTGGGCGGTCGTGCGCGTTGAGCGCAGTGATTATTTCTGATAACAAGCAAATAAATAACAAGTAAATTACATTAGACATACAGTCTAAATGACATTAGACGCTGCTCTCGTATGCAGTCAGAATGGATGTTTATGACGCTTTTTGGTGACACAGTTAGTTTATTGATTTTTATTTATATAAATATTTTATTTTAATACCGTGCAGTTCACAAAATTAAGATTCGAGAGATAAATAAATGAAGTTAAGTTTAGAAATGTTGTGCATCCGCTTATTATTAGTGACATTTTTAGCATGCAAATGAAGGCGAAAACTTCAAGATCTCATCCCTAAGAATCGAGCCCTCAACCTCTAAACATCAGCATCGGCTATAGGAAAACCCATATCGGTCGATCTCTAATATAAATATTTGTTCATTTATTTATATAATATGTATTTTTATAAATGGATGGATCAAAATAATAAAACAAATATTTAAAATTATTGACAATGTTAATTTGATGTTGTCTAGATATTCGTATAGTCATTGAAAAAAACGGCCAGTGGTAGTGTTTGATTTTGATTTTATTAATTTTTTTGTCTTTGTGTAACATGCATGTTTTCTGTATTTTTTTTATAATTGTTCTTTCTTCTTTCAGCCGTGTGGTCTTACCATGCTCGGTGGAAGAGGTGAGTACAGGTTTTTTTTCCCTCAGGTTCTGACAAGTTAAACATTGACTGTGAATGCACAGCGTCACTTAAACCTTGAAAACCAGCCGAGAGCCGTGTTTCCTGCGGTTTAATGTTGCTGACGGGTTATTAGCTCCATTAGCGGCGTCAGTGCAGTCAGACGACTGATCACACCTCCTCAGTCTGATGTTTCTCTGCGAGTTCAGCAACAAAACTTTTGAACTCGCCTGGCACGTCGAGGATTTGATCAGAGCACCAAGGACAAGATAAAGCATGTCATGCATGTAGAACACGGTCGCCCTCGGGGACCATTTGAGTCTCATGCTCTTTTGAGAGAAGATCCTTGATGTTTGCTTGATTGGCATTGTTTGATATCTTGTATTTAGGATGCCGTCGGTTCAGTCAGACTACTATTGTGAAGTCCTTTTGCAGCCTGACAGCTGTCAAGCAGGCTGTTTTCAAGTTGTTCGAGTTACAGATGCGTTCATATATGATGAACAGATACAAGGATCCTCTTTCAAAAAACACTCTAGGGCTCTGTTCCAAAACACAGTGAGCGCCTCACTCTTAGAAATAATGTTCAATGTGATTCTATATAGAACTCTAGGCTTCTGGGCTCAATTTAAAGAACCCTCAATCTATAATAACTAAGGAGAAATTCCTTAAATGATTGCATAATACTCTCATGTTTTTCTAGTGATAAAGTCTGTTTACGAGCCGTTTAATTCATAGTTTTATTAAAATTAAAAAAGAATTAAAACTAAATCCTTCATTTTTAAAGATGGCGCCCCTAAAGGTTCTATATATGAAGCGCCTGAAAGAACACTTTAAGGTTCTATTTAGAACCTTCTCTTATAAGAGTGATACAGTGTATCCATGTTATGACATCATATTTGGACTCGTCACTTAGAATGTAAGCCCAGAGTCATTGCAACAAGCTCAGTGAGAAAATACATCCAAGATGGTGGAATACGCATGAGAAATTTATTTTAAATAGACCATTTACATTTATGCATTTGGCGGACGCTTTTTATCCAAAGCGGCACATTTTGTCAGTTCTTGCTTTCCTGGGAATCGAACCCATGACCTTGGCGTTGCTAGCGCCACACTCTCTTATTGTTTGAGCTACAGGAAAGCCCATCTAAAGCAGTGTTTTTATTTTTATTAAAGTTTTAATCATTTTATTCATTGCAACAAGCTCAGTGAGAGAATGCATCCAAGATGGTGGAATACGCATGAGAAATTATTTTAAATAGACCATCTAAAGCAGTTTTTTTATTATTATTTGTATTTATTATTATTTATTTTTATAATTTTTTATCATTAAAATCGTTTTTAAATAATTAGAATTATTTTTGTATTTTAAAATTTGTATTTTAATTCAGGTTTTAATAATTTTGTAGTGTTTTAAAAAAAAATGTATATCTGATTTATTAGTTTTTGGTAACACTTTACAACAAGGTCTCATTTGTTAATGTGTTGACTAACATGAGCTACACTGTAAAAAATATTTAAAAAGTAAGTTACCTGGTTGCCTTAATTTTGAGTTAATACAATGAACATTTTTGAGAATTGACATCACTCTTTATTCAAATAGTATTAAAAGATTTTGCAAGCATATTGCGTAATCGTGTTTTATTTGTTATAATGCCACACATGCTGATGATTTATCACAAAAAAATTTTCAAATTATGTGGTTCAGATACAACATTATTTTGAGTTTCTATTTATTAAACCCATTTCCTTCATTGTATTAACTCAATTTTTTTATTTCAGTGAACTCAACATTTTAAGGCAACCAGGTTACTTGATTTTTTTAAGTTAAACCAACAATATTTTTTTACAGTGTAACGAAGCAATACATTTGTTACTGTATTTATTAAGCTTTATTAGTTAATAAAAATAGTCATTGTTCATGATAGTTAACACTGCATTAACTAATGTTAACACATACACCTTTTGATTTTAATAATGCATTAGTAAATGTTGAAATTAACATGAACTACGATTAATACATGCTGAGAATTATGGTTATTTCTTAGTTCATGTTTAATTAAACTCAATGAAAATGAGAAATGTTACTTGCTTTTTATTTTATTACAGATATTTTCAGTTTTTGTTAACTGGTCCAAGCCTAGCCTAACTGTTCATGCATATATCTATGACCGTTCCCTGTTTGCCTTTGTTAAACTGGTTTGTCTGTAATGTCCCTCTAAGGCATCCGTCATTCACACAATGCAGAATTTTGTCTTAATATCTGAAACTGCTGTAGGCGTGTATTTTAATTATACGAGAGCTGTTTAATTCCCAGATGCTGATCTGAGTTTTCCCTATATGACATCTGTAGGGTTTGTGTATTCATGCATGTAAGACTGCTAGTTTCCCCTTAATTATGATGTTTAACTTATTTTACCAGGTAAGATAAAAAAAAATGTAAACTGCTCTTGATATTAAAATTTCTTTTCCAAGAGGACTTTTAGGAGTGTACTAGCATATAGATGACCTCAAAGACAAGGGCTATTTTAGTAAGTGATTTATCCATATAAGTGTTGTTTTATTATCAGTGAGATTTTATTTTTTCCATTTGAAAGTTTTAGCAATTATGTTGTGTTTTTGTAATTTTTATTAGTTTTTAGTGTCTATTTTTATTTCCATTTTAGTTATTCGAGTACATGAATACATTTTGCTTGGGCAACACCTAATTTTCATTTATTTCAGTTTGTTTTATTTTAATGTAACAGAAATGTTTTTATGGTTTTAATTAACTATAATAACCCTGGACTAAACTCCAGTTTTTTTGATTTCATAGGGTTCATAGAGAGTTGATATTGACTTAAAGGGCTCCTATTGTGCTTTTTACTTGTTTATCTTTCTTTAGTTTGTAATGTTGCTGTTTGAGCATTAAAAATAAACTCTGCTTCTTCCTGGAACAAACACATCACAATATTCCTCATTTAAATAATTAATACGCAGGATAAAGGGGCGGGGCCTGGTTGAGTTAGTTAGTAGTGTGTTGAAACTGCCGGTTATGGTAAGGGGCGGGACATTTCCCAAACGCACTCTAAGCGCTTGACCAATCACAACACACTGCTCCAGCCGACCAATCAGAGCACATTGTGCTTTCAGAAGGAGGGGCTTCATAGAGACAGGAACTAAACAGAGCGTTACTGACAGACTGGGAAGAGAGGAGCTGCAACGATGGAGAATATGGGGAAATAATCAACATTCAAGCAGAAAAACATTTGTAAAAGGGCATAATAGGTCTCCTTTAAGTGTGGTTATGCTCTGATCATCTGTACTGTCTGATCTTTTAACCCTCACCTGTTTCTCTGTCTGCAGTATCAAGTCGGGCAGCTTTTCTCGGTGGCTGAGGCCAGTAAAAATGAGACGGGTGGCGGAGAGGGCATCGAAGTGCTGAAGAACGAACCGTATGAGAAGGAGGGCGAGAAGGGACAATACACACACAAAATCTACCACTTAAAGAGGTAAAAACAAGGTCAACGGCTTCAGTTTATTCGGTACACTCCAAGATGAGTTCAGCAAACTTAAATAGTATTTAATAGCATTTTTTATATAATGCATGCAAGTATTTTTAATACATTAATTATGCCTTGTAATGCACTAGGGCTGGGTAAAAAAAATATTGATTTCTCGATTTTAATTGATTCTCATTTTCACAAATCGATATATCAATTCTTAAATCCCAAGAATCTATTAGTCATCCGGTTTTCAGTTGAATGAGTGGAGCATTGTGGCTTGCCTCCTGCCCTATAAATCGAAATAATCTTTGTGCTTTGTTACTATTGATTGTTACTTCCGTTTTATTATGAAATTAAAAAACATAAATACCACGTGTTGGATCGCTCTGGCGCAGCTCGGCTCAAGAGAAGCGGCAGCGCACATTAACTCATCCGCTTTAACACCAGTTACAGTGTGAAATAAACATGAATGAGCATCTGAAAGTGTGTTAAAAGAGAGAACAACTTACTGTACTTAATCTGTATCATATCACATGGAATCGCTCAATCAGTTTCAACCGCGTAAAGACGTCAGTAAAACAGCTTGTCACGTAACGTCACATTTACCTCAGAAAAACCATATTCAGTGTCCATAAACTCGTTAGTCAGCTAGAAAAATTAACTCTAGAGAGGAGCATTTTGCTAAATATATGCACCATATTACATTATCATTTTTAATGTTCTTCAATATTTAATGCGTGTTTGAATAAATCTGGCAAGTTTTTATGACAGCCACCATTTATATTTCAAAAAACGAATTGGAGAAGTATGTAATGTAATTATGTAATTGTAAAGTTAATATTATAACTTTTATTATAAAAGAAAATTGAGTGTTATTTAAGTGTTTGTATACAAATCAGTTGATTTTTTTACCTTCAATATTATAGTAGGCTACAACTGGATCCCATAGTTTACAGCATTAGTTCAGAGATTTGTTTTCCTTTTTGCCATATGTTACCTGATATATATCCAAAATAATCAATAGTGAATCGAATTGCAAGCTTGTGAATCAAAATGTAATCGAATCATGAAATTTGTGTCAATACCCAGCCCTATAATGCACCTTATAATGCATTGTGTGGTTTCATCAATAATTGTAACCACAGTTATAATACTGATATATTCGTTGTTACACCTTTAATGCGTTAAAACGCATGACAAACAACCAATTTCAGATGTAGCAAGGACTGCATGTATTATAATGCATTATAACATACATTATGAATACCTTTAGAATAGGGATGCTCATATTGACCGTTTAACCGTTAACCGGAATTAATAATTTTGACCGATTAATACTATGTTAAAAGGTTTTTTGGGGGTTTTTTTGCTGCATGGTTAAAGAAAAATATGCTATATTTGTTAACTTGCAACCACACAGACATATTTCACAACATGAAGCAGTGGGAAAGTAGGTCTACTGTGTGGGACCATTTCGACAGAAAGGGTGTCGAAGTTACTTGCAAAATATTCTACGCGGTATTAAAATACAGCAGTAGTACAAGCTCCTGACTGGTGGAAAGCAAATGAAAGGCGCTTCCCGAGGCTGGCCACTCTAGTGAGGTGTTATCTCTGTATTCCCAGGGCATCAGTGCCATCTGAAGCCTTGTTTAAAGCCTTGTTTATATACTCGCCACATCTGCACAAGCACGAGGCTGTGCGCGGCAAAAATTATGTCGTTGCGGAGTGGGCGGTCGTGTGCGTTGAGAGCGTGCGACCCCATTTTCGTTTGGCGCCAGTCATCAGAAGTGCGCACTGCGGAGCCAGACGAAAATGTCAACAAGGCTTGAGAGGGTGTTTTCTGTCAACAGGCTGCACTCCAGACTAACCCCACATCACTTAGACATGTTACTTAAAAAAATAAAATAAAAACATACACGATGTGAATTGAGGTAGGCCTGCTATTTTTATTTGACGGAAAAAAGCTACTCCGGTTCTTCAAAGCTTCAAACGGATTCATTGTATTTTTCTTAATTTGGCAATTATTTAAGTGAAAATATTTTGTGTAGGCCTATTTAATTTATGCTTTTTATTTATTGTACTCTTTATTGTGAAAATGTAATGATGTGAATCCAGGTTCTGTGGATGTTGAGCTGTTCTGTAGCCTATGCTGCTGTTTGCATGGTAAAATAAACACGTGAAAAACGTGAAACACGTCTTTTTAACGGGTCACAGACACTCGTCAATTGCATTTTTATTTAATTCAATATTATATTGATATTCAATATTATTCAATTCAATATTATAATCCAATCAGTTAATGGTTAATAATCGGATAATGAGAGGCGGTTGTCGTTCGGGAAAATTAACCGAAATGAGCATGCATCCCTACTTTAGAATGCATTGTACATAAAGGCTTTAAGTAAAGTGTTGTAGTCCAGTTGTAATATACATATACAGTGTATATATACACACATACGTATACGTGTGTATATACGTGTGTGTGTGTGTGTATATATACACACATATACACACACACATCCCATTCAACTTAACACAAATCTGTAAATAATTCCTCCGGCTTTGCTTCAGTGCTCTTGTGTTTTGTATTTGTCCAGTAAAGTGCCGGGCTTTGTGAAGATGATCGCACCAGAGGGGGCATTAGTTTTCCACGAAAAGGCCTGGAATGCTTATCCATACTGCCGCACGGGTGAGTGGAAAACCTTTTCATCCGTCATACCGCACAGTCCGTCATTATCATATTTTTATTACATACGACAATATGTAATGAGTTGCATATTGGGACAGACATCATGCATATACAATGTTTTTGATTGTTTCATTAAGTTCTCACATTTGAGAAGAATTGGGCAAAAAACATACTCTGCAAGTACGTAAATGCAGACATGAATACACTGACACATTGTTACTAAAGGATGTTGTTAGTCAGGTAAGAATTAAACATCTCTCTGCTGAACGCAACCGACCTGAGAGAGTTTGTCCGCTACACTGAGAACGCACTGAGCACTTGAGTTGCATTATGAACTGAGCTCTGATGTATTTTGTAGCTATAAACTGCATTAGTGCACTTAGTCCACTTTTTCAGCAGTGTTGGTTCAGGAAGTATTTTTTCCATTCATTTCTCCCATAGGGATTTAACAGAAGTCTTTCTTTAATGCGTTATAAGCCACGAATCAAGGCTATGAGGTGAATCACAACATGACAAACTTTGATTTGAAGCAAACAAAATTGTGTACTTGGTGGCTTTAGTGAAGGAAAGAACTACAATCCCATGAAGCATTGCAAACAGCATCAAATAAAAAATGGTGGAAAAATATAAAACTACCAATGTAAAAATATCTGTCTATCGTTCTGTCTATCGTTCTGTCTATCGTTTTATCTATCTGTCTGTCTGCTTACCATTCTATCTATCGTTCTGTCTATCTATCCATCCATCCATCTATCTATTGTTGTTCTATCTTCCATCCATCCATCTATATTCTGTCGTTCCATTCATCCATCCAATCGCATTTCACTTGTCTTGACTGATTGGAGGAGTTTTTGCAGCATCATGGGAAATGTAGTTTTTCACCACAAATACCACTGTTAAACACAATTTGTTTTTAAATGAGTTGAAATAATGTGGGCTGATGGCATTAAAAGAAGCAAATACCATGGATTAATAACCTCATAGCTCACAGTAGGCCTGTCTTTAAAGGTTTATAAGTTATCGTTAAATCAGTTTCTCTATGGAGAAAATTGAGTTTTTACTTCCGGAACCCGACAGTTGCGCTCTATAATGGTTTGCAGTTATGTATTCAGAGTATGTTTCAGGTCTTAGACTCTCGAGTCATTTGTATTGGTCTGTTTTGACAGTGGAAATATGAATGTTTTCTGTGTCACCTGATTATTTTTCTTCTTTTATTTTTGCATGCTCCTCCATTCTCTTCAGTTGTGACTGTAAGTACGAAAACTAGCTGTCATTGTGTCTAGTTTACACCAAACTCTCAGTGCATGACTATTTACTATGAAAGGCCTGCAAAATTTGAAATTAATGGAAAAGTATTTTTTGCTTTTATTGTTTATTATTTCACACTAGTTTTTGTCAAATGTTTTGATTGTGAAGTGCATGTGTATGTTTTTTTTTTTGTATAAATTATTATTTTGTCATTGCATGCAGTGACATTTATACTTCTAAGTGTGGTTTGAATATGTTTTTTACTTCATCACACCAATATTAACACCAGTTTACCTGTGGAACTTGGAGTAAAGCAGTTTTATTTCCTGTTTTCTGGCTATACGTTAGAAACATGCACTGCCGTCAGATGTGATATTTGCATTGCATGCACTGTTAAACCACATTTTTAAATGAAATCATGCTGATGTTTGTGAGACAACCTGAACATAATCATGCATCCTCTTCTCAGAACGAATACATGAAAGATGATTTCATGATTAAAATAGAAACGTGGCATAAACCTGACACAGGCTCTTTAGAGAATGTGAGTAAGAAGTTTCTTTGTGATTTGATGTTTTGCATTCATTTGTAACATCATGCTCAGGCTGATATGTTTTTCGTGTTTGTGTATGCCTGTTACCAGGTACATGACCTGGACCCAACCACATGGAAGACAGTGGAGGTCGTGCATATCGATATAGCTGATCGGTCTCAGGTTGAACCTGGAGTGAGTTCACTTTCCATCAGTCTAGAAACGTTTTGCATCATTTGCACATGTTCTTTGTGCTTTTCGGTAACATTACCCACTTTGAATATAATGCTAATAGCTCATCCCTGCTGGTCATCCAGAGGTCAGATGGCACTCAAAAATGGGCTATTGATATCTAACCAGTGCTAACTGTAATTTGCATAACACCGCCCCTTGCTACAAATGCATTAGGGTGTTTTCCCAGTAGACCTTTGGTGTCCACTAATTGCATGTGATGTCGCTTAAAAGCATCAACTAAATAACTGAGTCTCTTTGACATCAAAGACATCTTGAGAATTTTGATAGTGGCCTGGAATTATTTGAAGCTCTTTTAGTGGTCAACCATGATGCTTCTGTTAATCACTCATGATAATCAACGCTTATCGACGAATGCAGATAATCTCAAACTGGCCAAATCTGATTTATCCATCTAGCTGGTATATCTGTCTGTGTAATATTCCAATGTTTTCAACATTGATAATAAGCAGAAATGTTTCTTGAGCAGCAAATCATGATTTCTGAAGGATCGTGTGAAACTGAAGACCGTAATGATGCTTAAAATTCAGCTTTAGATCACAATAATAAATTACATTTTACAATATATTGACATAGAACACAGTTATTTTAAATACTAAAAATATTTCACAATATTACTGTTTTTACTGTATTTGTGGTCAAATAAATGCAGCTTTGGTGAGCAGAAGAGACCTCTTCCAAAAACATAAAGTGATTACAAACATTTGAACGGTACTATAATTGGAAAGTGCATACTCTGAATATCTAGCAAGATAATAATATTATACCATTTCATACTTAAATCATATATATACTACAGTACTATATATCATAAAATAGTATCACAGACACCTGGTATTAAGAGCGTTTTGGTCGATCAGATCACAAGTGGACAATGCTAAATGCAGGTGTAAACGGCTCTAAAATGTTTTGAGCTTGTCCACTTTCGACCTTTTCTAGAGGTAGTCGAAAACTCATTCGACCGGATTGCTTTCGTAGTGTAAACGCTCATGTGGTCGAATGCATTCAAACCGCTACAAAGACCCCCTACTCTCCGCCTACTGATATTAACATTATGGGAAGCGCGCCTGCCAGACGGGATTTAAATTTTGTCGGTTGGAGGCACAAGTTTGCTTTGAAGACGATACACATACCAAGCACAATGTTGTCTCACCATTCCTGATTTCTAACACACTCACAGCGTTCGGCTGGTCTTGTGTCTGTCAGAGCAGAAACAAAAGCTGCTCTCTGTGTGTTTTTCCATCGTCTCCGGTCACAGTCATATGTAAATTGCGTGAGCATATTTTGTCCGTTAAATCGAAAGATCTGAAAAAGCCCATATGTTTACCCACCCATAGACCCTCCCCTCAAAGAAATCAGGACAGAAGTGGATGAAAGTGGATAAAAGAGACGGTGTTTGCTTGTAAGATTAAGCATAATTAATCATTTTATTTCAAAAACGTCACGGATTCCTCCACCTGTAGCACAAGAATTGAGGCATCATGAGCCTAAAACATGCTCATATGATGTGCACTTTGAAACTATTTTCAATGTGCTGTGATTTGGGACTTGCTAATCTTTATCCCGCATGCTGTATTTAGGATGGCTAGTGTGTGATTTGTGACTCAGCCTTTAGCCGGTGTGTTACATAAGACTGGATTAGGGTGACGTGACATTAGTGTGTGGACCATTGCCCTTCTGACCTGCATTCCTCGAGGTTTACTAGTTTACCAAGAAGGCTCCTTATCTTTACTCTATCTACTGCAGGAAGACATGCCCCTTCTCTAAGCTGCAGATTTACTGCACAAACTGGTAAAAACAGTCTGTAGTAAAACTCAAGCCTCAAGAACAAACAAACTAGCTGCCAGTGCTGTGTACTAGCAGACACGCACATCAAACGTCAGCTGCTTTGAATAAATCCAAATACGTTTCCATGTGACCTCAGTCTGGCTCGGTGCTGAGCACATAAATACAGCTGCGTCCGTTTGACTGGAGTCCAGTGTCGTTGTGGTCAGGTGTGTTGACTAGCAGGGTGAACTGGTTATCTGACCTGTCGAGGGCCGCTGAACTGACTGCTTTTCTCAGGCCTGAGCACTTTTATGCTTCGTATCTTTTAATTACTTAAGTGGATCAGTCCTGGTTCAGGTTAATCCGTATTCCCATATGTTCACTGTACTTAGTGCCGAGGTTTGAGAGATTAAAAGGTAGTGCGCGGTATGTGGAAAAAGACGGAAGTTGGGGAAAAATATGGAAATGGTGGGAATTCCCAAACTGGAGGTGGTGGGAATGTGTTTTTTTAAGATAACATAGATTAGTGATGACTTTTCAGCATCATTACTCCAGTCTTCAGTGTCACATGAGCCTTCAGAAACCATAGTAATATGATGATTTTCTGCTCAAGAAATGTTACTTATTATCGATATTGGAAATGGAAACTTCCCCCCAGGATTCTTTTCTGAATAGAATAGGTTTGGTCAATTTAATGTGTCCTTGATGTGAAGGTTTTTATTTTTTTAATTATGTTTTTTATCTCAATCACCCCAAACCTTTGAATGGTAGTGTATGACGGTTTCCCCGCCAAAAAATGTCAACATTGATCATCATAAATGTTTCTCGAGCAGCAAATCATCATATTAGGGTGATTTCTGAAGGATCATGTGACACTCAAGTCAATTAATTAGTAATAAGTCATCAATTTAATATCCATCTCTGAAATTAGTTCTATGCCAGTGTGGAGAAATGTTAGGAAATATAAGTGATCCAAATTGTTGTTCTCTCAGGATTATAAACCAGACGAGGACCCAGAAATCTTTCACTCAGAGAAAACGGGCCGAGGACCTTTAGGACCGGACTGGAAAGTGAGTAATTAAATGAATTTATCAGACATTTTAGTTCCCTATTAACTCTGTTCTATATGAAGATCTTGTGTGATTTCTCCCCGAACAGAAAGAGCTCTTGGCTAAGCCAGATGCCCCTCGTATGTGTGCGTACAAACTAGTCACTGTCAAGTTCAAGTGGTGGGGCCTTCAAACCAAAATAGAAAATTTCATCCACAAGGTAACGATCAACAACCATTCAAGCTAGCACTTAGCAACTTTATAATTTGTTCACCCATGTGTTTTTCCTATCACGTATGGGACACAAAAAAGAGATATTAATGGTCTAGAGTCCTCTTCTAGAGTGAGTGCCCATGTGATATATTAATAAACCAATAAGGGCTCTACTAGAACAGGTTTTCCTGCTTGAATGTTGATTATTTCCTCATATTCTCCATTGTTGCGGCTCCTCTCTTCCCAGTCTGTCAGTAACGCTCTGTTTAGTTCCTGTCTCTATGAAGCCCCTCCTTCTGAAAGCACTGAGCTCTGATTGGTCGGCTGGAGCAGTGTGTTGTGATTGGTCAAGCGCTTAGTGCATTTGGGAAATTTCCCATCCCTTACCATGACCACCAGTTTCAACACACTACTAACTAACTCAACCAGGCCCCGCCCCTTTATCCGGCGTATGCCTTGGGTGGGACTTTTTTGATGTTTTTCATGCTCAACCAGCAACATTACACACTAAAGAAAGATGAACATGGAAAAAAATGTAAATATGGCAAGTTGTGTTGCACCAAATTTGACGTTAATTATATCAAGCGTTTCTTATGTGTCTCCTCATTGACATCAAACCTGGAGGGATGCATCTCAAATTTAAATGAGATTTGAGATGTGTGTGAGGGTCAGTTTGATAATTCCCTTTTTATTTTTCCAATCTCACAATGCTGTGCAATAACACAGACTGTTTTTCATCTGCGTTTGCAGCAAGAGAAGAGAATCTTCACCAATTTCCACCGTCAGCTCTTCTGTTGGATTGACAACTGGGTGGAGCTCACCATGGCGGACATCCGCAGGATGGAGGAGGAGACACAGCGAGAGCTGGAAGAGGTGAGAATGACATTATGGTCTGAAGCACGTATAGCTTCCTCCATTGCATTTGCTCCCACCCATCCATGGCAGACCTCCTTATTCCCAGCAGTCCAGATCATCAAACGTTTTTTTTTTTTCTACATTTTTGGTTTATTCATGAATTGTCTTTAAACGCATTGGGTGTGATTTAATGTGCCTCCAGTGTCACAAAATGGAATTGAAAAAGTGAAGAATATCATTTTTAAACAATCAGCCTGATTTAAGTGTCACAAACCTCAGCTCATTTTAAACTTTTAAAAATGTTTGGCATTTACCTCTCCAACTGATTCAGCAAGTGAGATTAGACTAAAATAGCCATTTTAACAATGCTAGTTGTATGCTTGTAATTATGTGCAACAAAGCACAATGCAATAGAGAGTTGTGCTGGCTTTTATTGTATTTGCTAGTGTTGTCAAAAGTACCAAGTAGGTGCTGAAATGTAAAAAATGTGATGCTTTGCGCGCTGTTGAGCAGAAACGTAAACACCTCTGATTGGCCATTGTGCTCACGCGCTCATCTGATATGTCTGTGATTGGCTACAATGATCAACACACTGGAACTTTTGACAGCACACAGAAGTGTTTGACAGTGTTTTGAAAGCACAAGCTGGCGTTGATCAGCGTACCGGTCTTTTGAACGCTCCCGTGTGTACGTGCAAGCGCTCTGTGAAAGAGCGTCATTGATGTATATTTACAACGCGTTTTTGAAGCGCTGATCATTGTAGCCAATCACAGACATGTTTGATGAGAGCGTGAGCACTATGGCCAATCAGAGGTGTTTACGATTCCGCTCTAGAGCGTTCAAAGCGTTACAGTTTTTAAAATTTCGGTACCGAAGTCGGTATTTGCAGGCATTAAATTCTGACTACAAGATCTAATATAAATAGCAGCTGGTTCGTACGCTATTCAATAGTGATGCAAGAAACACTGAGCCTAAGTATATACTTTACATGTGCAACCTGTACATCATCAGCCTACAATGCACATCTGGACTGATTTTATAGCGTAATGTGGCCGTTTATATGTAGAATAAAACGTTAGTACCTATGATATTATTAGCACCAGGGGTCATTATTTGACTGTAGACTGAATTTAAATCAGCTTCTGGATGTTATTGAAGGGGTTACAGATTTGAGCTATATTGGGTTTTTTACCGCTGGTCACTGCTGGCAGCACTCTCCTATTCTCTATTTTCAGTTGTGTGTTTTTGTTGAACGCGTCCCAGCTCAAGTGTATAGTATTTGGCCCAGATTCTTTCCTCTACCCAGTAAATATGACGATCCAACGGCACGCAGTCTCTCCAAACTCTGACACGCTCTGTGATCGCTTTCAGCATGCAGCCAAGGAAAACCACAAACTCCTCACTGCCTGGGAAATATCGATCAATACATTCTCATCCAAATCCCGAAGGCGTAGTCGCTTATTAGTTTTATTCTCAAGCCACGGTTGGCCAAGACCAATAAAGTGATTCCTTAACCGTCAACCCATCAGTCACATTACGAGTTATATCTTTCTCCTAACCAGTTAATCTGTAATTGCCTTCAGTTGTTAAGGCTGGCCTTTATAAAGCAAGCAGTATATGTAGTAAAACCTTATATTAAACAAACAGTTTTTTGCACTGTTTCTATCCGTTTGCCAAGCAGAAAGTATGTATTTGGACTAATATTTGACGAATCAAGTTTACTTTGGCTTTGCCATGCTTTACAAAATCCTTCCAGGGTATATATTTTTTCAAAACCTCTTTTATGGAAATGATGTTGAATATATTTCCAGTGAGGATTATGTCAACGTTAACCCATTCAGTGCCTCTTCGCTGACAGTCAACTGTTAAACGGGTGAATATCAAGAAAATGGTCATGAATGCATCATTTTTTCTTCCTACGGTTAAAAAATTAAGCATATTTTTGGACCATTTGTTTTTCTTAAATGTATTCTAAAATGCAAAAATGGTGCCGTTTCCAATAAATAGCTTGTAATGTGAAGAAATAATCTAATTCACATGCATAATTCATAAATACACATATACACACACACACACACACACCAAAGTTTGGAAACGTGTTTTTGAAAGTACTTTCTTAATCTCACCAAGGCTGCATTTATGTGACCAAAAATACAGTACAAACAGTTAATATTGTGATTTATTATTACCATTTAAAGTAACTGGTTTCTGTTGTAATATATTTTAAAATGTAATTTATTCCTGTGACCAAAGCCTGTGAATTCAGCATCATTACTCCAGTCTTTTTTTAATTATTATACATGTTTTTGGAAATCATGATACACTGCTATTGAACAGTTTGAGGTAAGATAGATTTTAAAAACACATTAATACTTTTATTTAGCAAAGGCACATTCATTTGATTAAAAAAACAGTGAAGACACTTATGAAATTAATAAATATTACCCCAAAAAGTTCTATCTGTAATAAATGAATTCAAAATCACAGTTTCCACAGAAATATTAAGCAGCATAACTGTGTTTAACAATAATAATAATAATAATCAGAAATGTTAAGCAGCAAGTCATCATAGTATTAGTGTCATATGATTTGTGAGGGTCATGTGACACTGAAGACTGGAGTAATGATGATAAATTCAGCTTTGATCACAGGAATAAATTACATTTGAACACATATTACAGCAGAAACCAGTTGTTTATTAATAGTAATAATATGTAGTAATAATAATAATAGTTTTTACTGTGTTTTTGATCAAATATATGCAGTTGTTTCCAACCTTTTACCAGTACCATTTATTTATTGTTTATTTTTCACATTTTACATTTAAGGTACAATTGTAATATTCTGAATTTAATAGTTTTTTTTTTTTTTTTTTTTTTTTCAGACAGCATGATTATTACTGTATTACAGTAAAGAAATTGGGTGTATTTATTTGAGAATTAATATAAAAATGTTCTTGCCAGTACTGAAACTTTTATTGCTATGAAATTGCAACTCCAAAAAAACTCTCAAATCCCAGCTTATTATATAGAGACTTAAGTAGGTAGGTTGATTCCCATAAAAATATGACTTTCTACCTGCATTCACTCAGATATGCTTTCATGTTCTACTATTGCCTATTTTGATGTTTCCTGACACTTTCCTTCCAGGTCGACGCCAGCAGGTGTTAAGATTGCGCCTAACGGCATGTTTTGTTTCTAGATGCGTCAAAAGGGATCCGTACGAGGCACAACGGCAGCCGAAGAGTAGCCGAATCCTTTTTAGTAACACAAGGCAGGTGGAGAGACTCCGTAAGTCGTACCGGAGGAAAGGCAGCCGCTCCGTCGCGCGCTCTTTCTCACGTCCTTTTCATCCGCCGCCACCCACTAACCCATCACTTTCACTGCCTCCATTTCAGCTAACCACAACTAACTTTTCTTCTCTCAGCTGACGTGCAGGCAAACACAACCCGAGTAAAAGTGTTAGTCATTTCAGACAAACTCTTGGCTGAACCGGCCAGTAGCGTTCGCTCAGGCCAGAGGAAAATAGTGCCTCAACGGCGCAAATTAAAAGCAGGTGTTTGCAGCTCCTTGAAACAGCCTCATCTGCAAGTTCTAATGGTTTTAGACTCCAGTTGAAAGGTAAAAGAGGGTTTTTTTTTTAGGCGTTCTTGATGTTTAAAGCAAGTGTGGAGGCCAACGGTTGTAGCTTCCAAAAGCAGCGTTTTCTTCTGTCGAGTTGTTGATCTTCTCTAAATGGAGACAGGTTTGCGATGTTTACAGGAGCAGCTGCGATGGCCTTCTTTTTCTTTTCCATTATTCTCATCCCAAAGGGTTACTGCATGCAAACAGTCATCATGTCATTCCAAACCACTCCATATGGCTTACGCTCTACCATGAAGGTGTTTTGAATCTGCACATTTGTACATACAATGAAAGCATACAAGCTATCAAGCAACATTTCTATGATTTATATGCTGTATTTGAAGTCTTCTGAAATGGTGCAATACCGAAATGTGATTTCGCTCTCAAATGTCATTTGCATATTCAAATATGGAAGTCCAAAGGAGATTTGAGCGCTAGGAAATGTTTGCCGAGAATAAACGCCTAGATATCATATCAGTTTGATTATAAGGTGTCAATCCCTGGTCACTATATACTTTCATTGTATTCAAATGAGCAGCTCTTCAGAAAGAAAGAAACTCGTGCAGGTTTGGAACGACAATAAATGATGACAGAACGTGAGCGATTCCTTTGTATTGGTCACGTGTGTTGGACGTCTTTCAGAGTTGCTTGATCTTGCTCCATCTCTAAGGCAGTTATGAAGTTAGTTTTATAGACTTTCTTCTCGGGAGAGAAATTGAGCGTCTGTTGAGAGTCGGAGCGGAGCACAGCCGCTTCATATTTGTGTTATTCTCCCTCCCTCTGCGTTTGGCCGTGCCGTAAAACGATCTGGAAGAGATGAGACTCTCCTCGGCCGCTCTTTCCAAGCATCTCTGCCCAATCTTGTTTTTTTCTCCCCCTCCTTCATTTCTCATTTCTCTTCATCGCTCCATTGCTGCTTCTCTGCGCTGTGTTCTTGGTTTCTAATCACCGCTTTTGTGTTTGTTGATTTTTCCAGAGTGTGTTTGTACTCTGTGCATGCGAGCGTGTGTGTTTCTACTCTCTTTGATTTGTGTGTGTGTGCGCGTGCGCGCACGTGTGAGTGTTGAATTCACACTAACCAGGCACGATGAAAACTAAATGCTGCAATGATGAGAAGAATTAGTAATGTTTACTACAGCACTATGATTGTTAGTCAAAGCTGGTGTTACTGATTTGAACACTCTTAAGTGTTGAAGTTCAGTTGGTAAATCACCCAACATTGTTTGTGCTACAGATGTGAATGTTTCCTCAAATCATGGATCTGAAGTGATTTAGACTTTTAAATGGTAAAACAGTTTTTATATATATATATATATATATATATATATATATATATATATATATATATATATATATATATATATATATATATATATATATATATATATATATATATATATATATATACACACACACTATTTTATATTATTTTTTACTATTATAGTGTTTTATTGTATTAATATTTTGAATTATTAATGTTTTAAGTTTATTAATTTTATTTGCTTATAATCATTTTTTTATTTTTTTATTTAGCTTAAATTTGATTTTGTCATTTTAGTGCATCTACTTATTTTTAGTTATTTTATTTCGTAATGCTTTCAAATTAAGGTTTAATTTAACTACGCTAATAAACATTTCATGAGCAATGAAAAACACTTCAGCCTTTATTAATCTTAATTTACTATACATATTTTTAAATCGAAAGTTGTATCTGTTAACATTTAATGCACCGTGAACAAACAATGAAGAATTGTAGTTTTATTAACTAACATTTAACAAAAATAATGCTGTAAAGTAAATATTTCTTATAGCTAATGCATTAACCAACATTTCTAGTTTTTCTCATCCCTCCCTCTCATTTTTATAACAAATCCTTCCCTCGTGGGTCAAAATGACCCGAAGCCATAAAATTATATTTTGATAATATTTTTAGTGCAATTTTTTTTTTTCAGAGATGTTTATTTACTGTTAGATGACTAGATTTGATCAATAAATAATACTTTAAAGCACATTCTTCACATTTATTTTATCAACTTAAATTCAAAATAACACAATTTCATGCATAACCCTTTTAATTCAGTTCAGAATATCTCACATTGGGTGTCTTTGCTGACCTCTTGTCAATATAACATGATATTTCATGACTCTAGATGGCCTTATGAGCTGTGCCGCTGGGTCCTAAAGTCAGTTTTTCTTCAGTATGCATTCAGATGCACATGTAGTCAACATAAAATAATTTTTTGGTAAAGTTTTAGCATTTTTACTTGTAATTTTGTGCATTTTTAGGTTTTTCTATGTATACTGGAGCAATCCATTTAATTCCTGAGGGGGTCAAATTATCCCGCAAGGGAACGTTTTGTTACTTTTTAAAATTGAGTACAATCCAGTCAATTGTTTTGTTCTCTTTTTCTTTTTTTTTGCGCATTTGTGCGACAAAAGTCCTAAGGTCTTGGACCACTCCGATGAACAATTTTTAAAAATGAGTTTCGGGTCAAAATGACCCGAGGGAGGGATGAGGGTTAAGTGTAAATTTTTGATCCAGTATTTACCCTACATTTACTTTCGCTTTATTCCAATTAAAGAAAAGAGTTAAAAATAGTTTTCGTTTTAGCAACCTCATAGTACCACTCTAGCAAACACTCGTTGGTTTACGTTTTACGTGGATACGTTGGTTTAATGTTCGGCAGGAAGAAAAATGAAAAATTACCAATGAAAAAATGGATGACGCTTTACAATAGTTAACATGAACTGCACGTATTAATCCTACAGCATTAATGTTAATTTAAACATTTACTAATACATTATTTAAATCAGAAGTTGTATTTGTTATTAGTTAATGCACTGTGAACAAACAATGAACAGCTGGAGTTATTATTAACTAACATTTAACAAATACAGTAACAAATGTGTTGCTCGTGGTTGGTTAATACATTAACAAATGAAACCTTCATAACCCAGTTATTTTAGTATTTATACTATTATAGTGTTTTACAGTATTAATATTTAGAATTAGCTTTTTTTATGTTTTGAGTTTAATATTGGAGGATTTTCGATTCGATTAAATTTCACTGTAACCAAATTCCAACCTCATGGATTAGAATGGAAGAGTTTGTCACGTGATAGGCCGCATTACGTTATCATGCCTGGTTAGGACGTGATGATGGAATGATTCGTGTTTACTGTTATTATGTTGGCTCCAAACATGCATTGAAAGGTTCCTAACGCTCACAGTTTTCTTCTCATCCCTGTAGCTTCGTAAAACTGGTCAGGTTCGAGGCACCAGTGCTGCTCACGAACAATGAGGCAAAACTACAAGAATCCAACCACGATGACGCGTGACGAAACACATCAACGCATCCAACAAACCGGCCAGCGGCGGCGCCGTCCTCCTCCACCAGACAGCAGAATGACACAATGATCAGTAGTACTGGACAGGGTGGACACACTTGTGCGCTGGACGACACTTGACCTGTTTTCTAGATTCAGGCGGGTCGATCCAGTGACTGTTACCACTTTGTTAGGACGTCTAGAAATATCAGAGTATTGCTGTATGGTTGTGTTATTCTATTTCAGAAAAAAAAGCGACTTAATTTTGGCAGGCATCGGACCAATTATTTGTTTGTTTTTGTTTGGTTATATATCTGTACGCAATGAGATCTTTACTTTCCTGTCTGTGTTTAGTCTTTTCTCCCCTAGATGAAGCCCTTCATTTTGGTTGCTTTATTTCCTAATCATTTTTAAAGGGGTTTTTGATTTGTCCTCTCAGCGTAGTCCTGCCGTCTTGTTTTTGTAGGAAAATGTGTGATGCTGCTTGCACGGCATGCACATTTGTGCGCTAAAACACACGTCCACCTCGCAGAATGGATTATTTTATTCTGTGAGTGGCTTTTGCATGAGCTCAGGCATGTTAGCGGCTATATTTGAGAGGGTCTCCATGTTCTCCGAGACCCTTCATGTGACGCAACCCCCAATCAGGACTCTTCAGACGAACATGGTTCTCTCCTAAATCCAGACTAATTACCGGAGCAAATCGCTGCTGCTTTTTTTTTATTTTTTATTTTCGAGTGGCTTTAGGACAGGCGAAGTGCTTTTATATATCGCTAATCTACCTGTAACGCTCTCAGGGTTCCCACGGCCACAGAAAACCTGGAGATATCAGGGAAATGTTGTGATTTCCAGGCCTGGAAAAGTCTCGTGCATGTATGCATGCAGGGAGTGATTTCATTTAGTCCCTCAAGCACAAATCGCAGTTATAATAGCGCAGTTTCAAAGCAGAAACGTGGATCTAACTAATCTTTTTTTTTTGAGGTGTAACTACTTTTCCAGGTGGATGAATCTCTGGTTACTGACGTAACTTCATGCTGATCCTCTTCTGGTATCCTTGCGCATATTATGCAAATATTACTGGTGTTGTCATGACTACAGATTTAAATTCGCTGTCACTACACAGGCACAGTCAGTAAGAGACTATTGCAGAAGGCTCATGTAGTTTTTTTTTTGTGTACTTTATTTTTATTATTAAATGCATTACTGTAATTGCATTTTTTTTTACATTTTCTCTGATCTATATTGTGCTTGTATTGAACCCAGATAATTTATTTAATGAAATGTAACACATGCATACACTAGTGGCCAAAAGTGACGTCCAGCCTAGAAAAAAATTTACATCTTCACCCTTTATTCAAACATTATTAAGATTTTGTTAGCATATTGCATAGTTGTGCTTGGAATCAATTGCTTTATTCATGATAATGCAGTGAAACAACACATTTTTGGCCAGACGTAAGAAATTATAAACGCGTGCGAATAACGAGCGATATTACGAAATATTAATAACTGATTATGCTGTAGTCGATGTGAGATTTTTGTTGTTCTTGTTTGCATAGTAAAATAAAACCTGCAGCTGTAGCTTTGTCAGATAAGTATTTCCCTCATATTTAGAAAATCTAAATATTTTCCTCACATTTGATGGTTTTATTGAACTTGTAGGGTCTTGAAAACAAATACCCCCTCCGGACATCACTTCTGCCCACTAACTAATGTATTTATATAGGAATATTACAATCTCCATCTAATCTCGCCTGTAAACGTTGTGGGAACCCTGAGCTCTGCACATGAATATGTGTGTGTAGACGCCTCAACAGATGCTTAGGACGCGTTTCAAAGAGCTTGATATTTGTATAGTTTCTAAATCGTACCAGGTCAGAGCTGAGCGAGGATGTGCACGTAGAATAATTCTACTTCCTGTCGTCTTTGCCTCTGACCGTCCTGCACCAGCTCAGATCATCCAGCCTAGCAAAAAAAAAAAGAAAAAGAAAAAAAGAGCCTTGACCCGCAGTGCAGCAGGGCTGTTTTACCTTCTCCTTCATAGTAAGAGGTTTTTAAAGTGTACCGTGTGTGCGGTTCTCCAGAGGAGGCCGACGGACAGATCAGATTTTTATCATTATACTGTGGCCAGTGCATTAGTGTCTGTTTTAATAGATGGGCTTTCATGGACAGCTGACGGCTGGAGTTTGCACACGCAAACCAGTGCCTGATGTCTGCGTTGAAACGTGCTGCTTCAATCGAGGTAGAGTTGCACATTTGCAATAGTCCTCAAGCCGGATTGCATGTATTGCTGCTTAACGTCCCTCCCATTTCAAGGTCCACAAATGTTCACGCAATCATGCAACTTGTCATACGATGGGCTTCAGTCTACATGGCAGTCGAGGTGACACAGTGCACCTTTTCTCTTAGGTCTTTCGCATTCTAATGGGAGGAAGTCATGTTTTGTTTGTTCCTTTTCATATGTTCTCTAGAGCAATCAGTGCACTGACGTCTGTTCGCCAGACACGTCTACAGAATACTGTCTGGAGTCTCACGGATCGTGGTTTACTTTTGTACACGTACAGGGCTTTTAGGCTAGCGGGTGGGCATGGGCGGTTCAGGTATTAATGAATCAATCATGTATTGTAAGCGAAGCTTGGAGACTTTCTTTCTTGGGGAATTACTCAATGCTGTTTTACTGTCTTTTTCTGATTGTTTGTTTGAAAAATCAGGGGAAATATCAGTGAATGTACAATGGTGTGATTTTATTGTTTTTGTTTTTCCTGCAGCTTTTGATTTGATTATAAATTTAACAGTATATCTAATAAATTTCAACACCAGTCGTGCTTGGGATTTTATTTAGTTTTGTTATTTTGTTTCATCACAGTCACGTAACCTGGATTTATCAGGTCATTTTAAACTGGTTTTCATGCCTGGAAAATCATGCAACTATGTAAGGGGAGTTTTCTTTTTTGCACTGATAAATATATGATTTATATCTATAAAATTATACTTAAATATCCGGTAACATAACATTAGATAATGCATTCAATTTTAAATGTTTTTAGGCCTGGAAAATAATTTTTTTGTTGTTGCACTGATAAATATTTTTTATATTGATATATTAATTTTTATATTTTTATATATATAATGAATAAATAAATATCTGGTAATACTTATGAAGTAACAGTGCATAAATTATAAAACAAAAATGTCACTGAAATATTTATATATGAATTATTTAATTCAATTAAATGTATAAATTAATATTTATATATTTATGCTTAAATATCCGTAACCCTTTATTAGCTATTGCATAAATATAAGCAATGCATTTGCTACAGGATTTATTAATCTGTAACGCTAGTTAATAAAAATACAACTGTTTGTTGTTAGTTCATGTCAAGTCAGTTAAATAATGTTAACAGATACAACTTTTGATTTTAGTTATGCGTTAGTAAATGTTGGAACCCAGATGGTTCACCCAAAAATGAAAATATGTCACCCTCAAGTTGTTCCAAGTTGAATACGATCACTGACTTCCATATGGACGATGTTTTTTTCATTTTATGTTCAACAGAAGAAAGAAACATTTTTGGGTGAACTATCCCTTTAGCTATGATTTAATAAATGCTTTAGACATTTTTCATTGCTAGTTCATGTTAACTAATGTAGTTTATGTTTCCAAATATCCTAATCCAGTCCTAATCTTGTGTCCAGTGTCATCTGATCTGTCCCTAGTTTTCTTCAGTGTTTGTGCCTGACAGCAGCACTAGATGGCACTGTTCCTCTGTCAAAGAAGCAGGCGATGATCTCTAGACCAGAGGGACCTACTAAATAAGTCTTATAGCTCTCCATTTATTATCCTTTTATTAGTTTAATTTCTTCAGTCATACCTATCAATAAATGGCCACTTATATTTCACCATAAAACCTTTTAGTAGCTTAATGGCTGTGGTTTGTGGGACACAGTCTAGTTAGTAGTATAAGGTTTATAAGTGTGCAATTTCTTAATCACTATTCATTGAAGAGCTTTTGTTGTAAAGATAAATAATTTGACCCATGCTGCAGCAATGAGTTCTAAAAATACATCACAATCACCGGTTACTTACAGGAAATTAACCCTGAAGACACATTCATTATCTCTGGCTGCCATTCGTCACAGCTTGAAAATGAAGCCCGTTTCATGCATCTGCTAATTTACTAATTAACTGATGCATATTTACTACATTATCCGTGCATAAAGGAATATGGCTATTTAAAGGATTTGGGAATGACTGAATATGTGCACTGAAGCGCTTGGGATTTCATTTAATTTTATATTATGAAAAGGCTGTCTAAATAAGAGATCTGGTGTTTTTCTTAGGCTTCATATTTTTATTTGCATTGTTTTTATAATATGTAAATTTGTGGGTCGAAAAATGCATCCCGGTGTAAAAACGAAGCGTTTACACTGGGATGGATTTTTCTACCCACAAATTTATATATACATAACTCAATAAATAATTTTAATAACTGTTATTGATGCGTATTCCTCGAAATCTAGATCTCCTATTTGTAAAAGAGAAGATTAAGACATAGTGTTTTTCTTTTGTTTATTATTAACCTATTATATTAATACGTTATACATCTCTTTTAGGCTTCCTTAAGCGAAGCCCCTCCCCGTGTGCGTCAAACTCCGCCCCGCTGCACGAAACCCCGCCCCCTGCGCATGTGTGCCTGTGTCGGCATTGGTGAGAAATCAGCGCTGGATCAGATGAGGGAATGTCAAACTTGTTGCCGATGCCCGCGGCTCAACACATCCGACACAAGGATACATGAGAAAATCCTCCTGGAGCCAGAACCATTTGATGGAGCAGCGCGTACAGTACGGACAATATTAAAGAAAATGGCGATTAATTTCAGTGCTGAATGCATTTCATACTGTGGCAACAAAAGGGATCCTGGGCTCCCCAGTTTATAAACGCGCGCGCACCCACAGCGGCGCATTGGGTCTCCTCACAGGACCGAACGCACGCAAGTTCTCCTCAGAGGACCGCCGATTTAATGCATTCATTTACTCTTTTTTGAATTCATGTAAGTGTTTTTAATATTGCATAATTAGTCGGGCTCGCATTGCATTGGAGATGTGAACATGAGACATGTGCTACGCGCGCTGGTTTGCACTCCTCTGGATATGTGTTGAACGACTTGGGGACGTTACGCATCGAATGATGAGTTTTATGAAGATGCACGTTTCCCAGGACCGTTGCATTAAGGATATACATAGAGCAGCTCGCGCTTTTATGCTTGTGCTGGATTTGAGGTACTTCCAAATGTCATCTGATCTCTCACTTTCGCATCATTACATATTTATTAAAATGCATGTGAAACGAAAACTTTTTGGGTTTTTTTATAATTAATTTTGTTGTTGAAAATATATAATTGTATGGATTATTAAATTTGCTCCCGAGACAAAAAAAAATATTTGAAAGTACAAAAAAAAATGGATTGTTTGATTTAATTGTATCTCTTTTTTTATTTGCAGTGACAAACAAACAAAAGGAATTTAATCCCCATAGACTGAAAATGAACTCTAATTATAACAGTGCCGGATTTCATATGAAAGGGCCATCGGTAGCTGTGGAGCCGATGATGGGTCCCCTAAACGAATCCCCCATGCAGGGACTCAACTTTGTCTCAAATAGAGACCAGTATGGATTCCAGACTCATGGCCATGGGGATATGCTCACTATGGGAGTTCAGCCACAGCATCAACTCCACATGCAAGGACCGTTCAACCATCAACCTCCTAACCACGACCAGCATTCACATCTGTACCAGGATAGCGTACCCTCTTGCCTGCATGGGGACAGACACATGGGTTTCAACAGCAGTAACGCGGGTCACCCGCATATGTTTGAAGGAGGATTCGGTCAGCAGCTTGCGGAGGCGCAGTCGCGGGAATGCATCTCACAGCAGCAGCATCAACAGAGAATGGCCGCCATGCCTGAGTTTCAACCGCACGGCCATCCGAATGGAAACAATGCCGTTCCAGCACCGTGTCTTCCCCTAGACCAGTCACCGAACCGCGCCGCTTCGTTCCACGGCCTGCCGTCCTCGTCCCCTGAAACCCACAGACTTGAACATTACAGGCTTTTCCCACAGGGCAGGATGGGGGGATCAGAGCACTGTTTTCCCTGTGATCCTCTGACGGGGAATTTCGATATGACAGGATTCTCCACCCCTGATAATTCAGAGCACAAACCGCCCTATTGTGAAACGGGGAACCAAGTGGCAGGGGGTCATTTTTCCACTTGCAATCGAAGTGGTTCCCGAGGGCCCATGATGGGCGGCTCGAAAGTCGACCAGCAGCTACCTCAGCAAAACGTGTTTTCAGACCGATTCGGGAACAGAGGAAAAATGGACCCGGGGGTTAATGCCAGACACCACCTCATGGCACAGCAAAGACCGGGACCTGTCGCCAGGCAGAACCCTGGCTCCCCTGCCCTTCCGCGGTTTTATCACACTCCGGACTATGTAGCGAACAACGCGGACGTTCAGGGCGGTGGCCCGATGGTCCACGTTCAGCATGGCCACCTTGATCGGCCCATTCATAGACTCAACAACCATAACATGCATCCCTTCGGGGAGCCGGTGTTTGATGTCCCCCAGCTTGCCCCTCAGCCCCCACATCACCCTCACCTCAGCTCACTGCCTTATTTGAATATGGCGAAAAGGCCACGGTTTGATCTCCCAAATGGCTCTGCTGGAGAGAGCTGCAGCCCCCTAAGCAACAGCTTACATAATCGGCCCAATCTTGAGAGCCACCTCTCCCCCTCAGCTTTCCCCTCTCCCATGGGGGACTTCACATCTCATGTGACGGATGGGTTTCCATCAGGCCCCCTACCCTTGAGCTCCGGCCCACAGCAGCAGCAACAGCAGCAGCAGCGGCGGCAGAACGCAGCGATGATTATCAAACAAATGGCATCGAGGAGCCAGCAGCAGAGAATGAGGCAGCCCGACCTGCAACAGTTAAGTCTCCACGGGGACGTCACATCAAACGGCATGGTGTGCCGAGGCCCTCTGGGTAGTGTGTCTCAGTCCAATTTTGAGAAGAAGCATAATTTTCATGGAAACTTTGACAGCCCCCACCTACCTCAAGAAAACTCATGGTTTCCTGAGCCGCAACAGCATTGTAGAGAAACAAACACGCATGCCTTGGAGCAGGCAGAGAACGGACACAGCATTATTTTTAGACAAGGCGTCACAAGCATGGACATGCAGTCTTTGAATTCTCCGGGAGCACATCACCCGTTCGAAAATAATGTCAGCAATCCTCTGCAGATGCAGTCTCCTGATGAGAGCAACATGCAGGCGGGCGTGCCCACAGACAGGAGGCCGGCTGAATTCGGAGGAATGGCGATGAGGAGGCAACACAGCTTCCCTCCTGGAGGGCCAAGTCAACAGGGAGCCCCCCAAAGCAATCCTCCAGGATTTAGCTCCTCTCCAGGGAACTATCCCGCCCATCCCGAGTACCTCTCCAGCCAGCACCTGTCAGTCAATAAGCTTGGGGCCCTCTCTTTGGGGAATTTGAACAAAGCCAGTACAAAAGACAGTGTGTTTGGCCAAAGCTGTCTGGCAGCTCTTTCCACGGCCTGCCAGAATATGATCGCCAGCCTTGGGGCCCCAAACCTCAATGTGACTTTTAATAAGAAAAGTCAAAACGAGGCCAAACGCAAAGCAGGTCAGGTTGAGCAGGACATAAATAGTAGCGGCCCAGGGGCAGAGTATTTCCAGAGCAATGCTTCTCAGAATAGTCAAACGATGCCTTGCTCTGGGAATAACAACAATACGACGACGGGTCAAAGTGGTACGGGCCAGATGGTGAAAAGGGA
>CM031952.1:29235925-29258425 GCA_018749465.1 Paracanthobrama guichenoti
ATATAAACAAAAACTTTAATTTTAGATTATATTAATCACAATGAATCGATTTGACAGCACTAATATATATATATATATATATATATATATATATATATATAAATTACCAGCTAAACAAAAAATATTTTATTGTATAAAACTGCAATCATTTCAGGAGTGTGATTTAGATGCATCTTGACCAAATCTAGAACAGATGTAAGTTTGAAAAGGCATGTTATCAGAATGCAATCCGATCAGAAAGTCCTAGCTATCTCCGACTCTGAGCGTTTTTCCACTATTTTGCCTAATAAATGGAGAAGGTTGTCAGATGCAATTTCTCAGACGGGGCTGTCGGATATTCTGACAGCTTTGTGGCTCTGAGAATAAACACTAAAGGCCAGAACAGACAGAAAACAAAGGAGAAGATGCAATGGTCTCCTGGGAAAACGACTCAAAACAACACTCCAGAAACAGTCTGAGAACACAGGTATAGCGGTGCGTTTTGTGAGAAAGGGACGTCAGTGATGTGAGGAGAAAAGAGGGCTTGATATCTATGTGGAAAATATCAGCAAACAGTGTACACTCCAAACGCTGTGTAACTTGCAAAAATGAGCTTTGAACATTTTCCCTGTTTGTCAGACAAAGCTAGATATCTCAAAAAACACATTTGTAAGCAGTGTGCAAGTTGCATATCCTAAAATAACCATCCATAGCTTTGAACGTTTTCCTCATTTATCATAAGTACTCAGCTGTTTTCATCTATTGTAATTGTCATTTGCATACAGCACAGGCTCTTTGTAATTAAATTTATTCAGCTAATATCTCCCGTTTGCATGATCGATAGCAATTTGAGCGTTACATGTGCAGATGCACACCTTTCTGTGGGAGTGTTTGTTTGCCGAGCAGAATTAATTAGTGTCTTCTTGTGTCCGTGTGATACACTGCATTTTTCCGTCAGGAATGTCAGGGTGGAAGTGAAAAAAAACCCCCATGATCTTGTCTTGGCATGTATTGAATTCCGCTTTAGCGTTTTGTCAAGGGACAGGCCTGTATCGTCAGAGATGCATCACTTTGATTTGTGCATCATCTCTCCATGATAAACATTCAGGAGCAGCTGACCTAAAAATATCAATTCTGTCAATGTTTACTCGCCAACCCTGAATTATTATCAGGTTGCACTTTATTTGGTAATTACAGTGTCCTTGTTACATATGTTACATGTACTAACCATAGTAATAACAGTAAATTATGCATAATTAACCCTATAGTAAGTTCATGTAGTTAATTATTATAACTCAGTACTTAAATATGTAATTACACTGTAACAATGACACCTTAAAATAAAGGGTGACACTTTATTTTACAGTGTCCTTGTTACGTGTTACCTGTACTTACCATAGTAATAACAGTAAATTATGCATAATTACATGCAACTAACCCTCAAACAAACCCTCATCCTAACCCTATAGTAAGTACATGTAGTTACTTAATATTACTCAGTACTTAAATATACAATTACACTGTACATAACACCTTAAAATGAAGTGTAACCCTTTATTTTAAGGTGTCTGTGTTTACAGTGTAATTATACATTTAAGTACTGAGTAATAATAATTAACTACATGTACTTGGTTTTGCTTCGTTGCATGTAATTAAGCACAATTTATATATTTCTACAGTAACTACATGTAACGTATGTAACACTGTAAAATAAAGTGTTACCTAATGTTATTATTATTATTATTATTATGTGAAGCACAAAAGGAGACATTAGGCAGAATGTTCAAGCTGCCATTTTCCATAAAACAATAAAAATGCATGGTGATTTATTTTAATAAAAGTGCTATAATCTATCATTACAACTCTCTATATTATATTTTATTACCCAGCTGCAATCTACTAAATGCAACTATAATGCATGAAGATATTATAAAAATGAACATCATGATTTACTGTGAAGCTGCTCTGAAACGACGTGAAAGCGCTTATGTAATTGAACACGTTGCAAGTGAAGATTTTTAAAGTTTATTTGCATAGCATTTTTCTCAATACATATTGTTTCAAAGCAGCTTCACAGAACATGCTTGTTTCAGTGTTACAATTAACATGAGTTTGAATGACTTGAGGCGAGAAAATAATGACTGAATTTTAATTTCTGCATTGCTTTTTGTGGCTTAAATGCCCAGAGCCGTTACGGCTAGATCATCCCTCAAGCCCAGAGCCAAGATGTAAATTTTCCGTGTCACCTCATATGTTGTTGTAGTCATACGTGTCTCTAAGATCACTTGTGTTTCTTCTTAGCCACCCCACCCACAGAAACATAAACCAACAAGTTTCTCCCCCCTCGTTTGTAAGTGAGCAGAGACTGTGAACGGCATATGGAGCAGAAGGGTGTTGCTTTTCCATGCGTACGCTTTAGTGCATGTGTTGCGCTGGCCAAGAGAACACGTCTAAGAGCCAGACAGAGCAGTCAGCCATCCAGACAGCAGTCAGCCATCCAGACTGGGCCCCACAGCTGGCCCGCGTTCCCAACCCTTCCCCTCTTCCAGCTTCAGGCCCGGCGCTCATGAAGGCGATCCCTGTCCGCGGCGCGGCGGCGGTGAAGGGGGGGGAACGGCCCCAGGGCTCTGATGTGAAACTCCTTTAGTGCTTTGGGCCCTCGAAAACTGTGAAAAGCTCTTTCATATCCCTTGGCCTGAGTCCCGCGCTCTCTTTAGAATATTTTAGAATAATTTCATTCTAATTTGTCAATGGAAATTCAAACCATATAACAGCATATAAAAACAGGTTCTGGAGGGACTAGTTTATGTAAAAGAGCGCGCCGGTGCCAAGCTATTTCCACGCTCTTGTGTGGGGAGGAACCCACTGCGTCCCCTGCAGTTCTGCTGGCTGCCGTTGAGAGACTCGCCATATAAGCGCTTAACAATGATATGGACACAATCCCGGCGTTTGAGTAATGAAGTCGGCACTGTCGGGATGATTTGCAAGATGGAGTTTAAAGAAAGAATAGTTTGAAGAGTATCCTGGCTGCTCTTTAACATATAATGGAATATGTTTGTTTTTAATCACCCTACGAGTTCCGTCAAAATATGAGGATTTTAAAAATGAAGGAAGAACGAAACACAAAAACTGTTTGGCAAAAAGGCAAACGGCTACAGGTTTTATTTTACGATGCACAAAAAAGCATAGAAAAACAAAAAGCTCACATTGACTACAACATAATCAGTTATTAATATTTTGTCTTGTTTTTGCATGTTCATCATTGCTTTGTACTGCCTGGCTAAAATTATGGTGCACGATTTGTCATTTGCATTATTTTCACAAATAAAACAATCGACTCAAGCACAATTTGTTTTATAAAATTGGAATAATATTTGAGTAAAGGGTAAAAATGGCAATTTTCCTAGGCCCGGACACTATTTTGGCCACTACTGTACACTGTGTTTTCCAAAAAATTGCCTTATTGGGAGAGAAAAGTCACATTTTTATTATTGCATTCAGAAAATAATGTGAAATACCATTAATGAATTGTTTTCAAACATTATAAACACTATGAACTTGGTTCCCTTCATTCCACAATAAACTGAATTTACAACAGGCGTGTAACGTATAACACTTTATTTTAAGGTGACAGTTGCACGTTTCTATATGTACTTACTATAGTAATAACACAAGTAAATAGCCCTAAACCAAACCCTAGCCTATGTAGTTCATTAATATTACTCAATATGTATTTGAGGAAGTACAATGTAACTGTCACGTTAAAATAAGGTGTAACCAAATCTGTTTATAAAACAAGCAAATTCATTCTAAACCAATTGATTTAAAGCGAAACTGAAACTATCGGTGTGTGGGAAAATGTGCAATTCAGATAAACATTCGGCACAAATACAAATGTGGCAGACGTATAAATACAGCGTGTAAATCATTTGAGCTTTCATCATACGGAAAAGACTGGCCAGGTCAGTAAATGATGACAGAATGGGGTGTTTAACTGCAGACGCTTGTCCCTTGTGTCTCCTCACAGGTCATGGGTAGGAGCGCTCCTCTGATGGCTCTCCTTAGCGTATTACTGAAAAAAAAGGTAAGGTGATCAAACAGACAAAAACAAGTCATTTTTGCTTGTGTGATTTCATATTCATGTGCAAAAATTAATGTTTACAAGCCAAATTCTCTGTGAAGAACTAAGAGAACGATCCACCAATCAGAGAACGCACTGTTCCCATGGAAACAGAATTTGCTCCAAAAAAGCTCATCAGTCGCCGCCCACTCCCATGAAGCATTGCGAATGATGTAATCGAGTCCGCCTCCTTGCACTCTCAAACTACGGAATATTTTGCAATAAACAAAATATAATGATTTAAATGTATTGATTGATATATATAATATATATATTTGAAATAGATCATAATATATCATATAATGTTGTGCATAATATATGATTCAGTGTTACTTAAGAGATACTATTATAGTTTTTATTTATATATTTTGTTTTCATTTTAATTTTAGTTGACTTTTTGTTGTCTGTTTTTGTCATTTTTATACTTAATTTTATACTAAATATATCCATTTCGTTTTTATGTCAGTTTTAATTTACTAAGTTAACTAAATGATTATGAGAAATGTTTCCTTACTAACATTATATATTTTATTTTAAGTAAACAAAAATGTGTTTTTCTTAGTTTTAGGTATACTAATAACCCTGATATGATTATAATGATTATAAAATATTTAGATTTTATACTAATAATAAGCTATTTTAAGTCAGTAGTTTTATATTGTAAAACTACTTATATATTGGAATATTTTGCAAATATATTTTGCAATTAACATAAAATATATTGATTATAATATATTTACAATCACGTATGTTGTGCATAATATATTTATAATAATGTTACTTAAGTAATTATAGTATAATTATGAATTATAGTTTTTATTAATATTTTGAATTAGTTTTTATTAATATGTCTATTTGTTCATTTTATTTTTAGTTGAAGTTTTATGTGTTTATCCATCTACAGTTTTATTTTTATTTTAGTACATCAAGTAAAACTAAATGATAATGAAATGTTTCCTTACCAACTTTATATTTTATTTTAAATAAACCATGTCTTTATCTATTAGTTTTTAGGTAACTAATAACCCTGATATAATAATAAAAAAAATATATATATATTTTTATAAGTCAATGGATGCTTTCATCATTCGCAATGCATTATGGGATATATTGCGTTCAATCAGAGTGTGTAATGGCTCATCTCAGATCTCGTTGGTTTAGTTCAAGGCTTAAACTGTTTATTTTCCATAAATGAGTAAAATACTCGAGGAACGAAGGCCGCGCCGTGATCTGCACGACTCGCTTAATATCCATGGAACGAGCCGCAGACGTCGCGCCATCTGTCTCCCGCCGTTTGAGCGCGCCGGCTCCCGTTGCTATTCCTGCGAGCCGTCCGCGGCGAATCCATGGCGACGGGATGACTGACATGTGTCGCATCTCTCCACAGGTGCTGCACGATCTCGCGGTGAGGGTGGGGGTGGGACCTGGAGGAAGCCACCCGCGGTGTCCGGAAACCTCGGGACGCGGGGATGGGGGTGGGATGGAGGGGCCCCTGCTGTTCCTCTCACTTCCAGATGCGACTTAAACTCATCCAGAACAACTCGAACCACTTTGGGACCTCGCTGGCTGCTTTCCGTAACTGTAAGGATGACGGCTGGCTTGGTGTTTTCCAGCAGTAATTGGATACTTTTTTTTTTTTTACTAGCCCCAGAGAAGCCGCAAAGCTCTCCGGGTGTCCGTAGAGCAAGTCTTCGGGCCAACAAAACCTCTGTAGATTGACTGGAGAGAGGAGAGACAATGGGATACAGGAAATACACAAGCACACCAGACTGGAATCTTGGACAGCGAGGCTCAATTGCTTTTAGTGTATTTTTATCATCTAAAGCCGTTTTTGCTGGGATTACCTCATTTTTTTTTTTTAAGACTTGCAAGTGAGGGTTTAACTAGTTAGTCCAAGAGCGTGCCGCTCTCGCTATAAATATTTATTATCCCTGTTTGTTCAACAAAGCTCCTTTATCACTGTCCGCCGGAGAACATCATCTTTTTGGCTTATGTTACGGTTTAGAACTCTCGGAATTCTGACCAGTAAAGACAGAATTCCGTCACACGAGTTCTAAAGCTTCCCGTTCTCCGAGAGTCCGTGTCTGTGGTGGGTCAACCTTTTGACTTTGAAAGGCCAGTGGGGGTTCTGTCCTCTCCCTACTGTTTTTGGAAATTTGATATTCACCCTGAGAACATCCCTTTGTGACCTGCCTGGCCGGCATCGGAATGCCATTGTTTCAAGTCGAAACTCTCCTTTGCTTGGGTTTTCCCTCTTTACCAAGCCTCCATTGAGACCCTGAGCTTCCCTCTGCCTTTAAACCAACTGATGGTGAATATGTTTAGTCGGAATTGGCAGGCTATTCAAGCGAGGACAATGGTTGAAGACAAAAGACTTTCCTTTTAAGAAAATAGGTTTTCTTCTGGAGAGAAAAAGGTCTTTAACCAATTTTTTGGTCTTCGACACCTCTCTGTTTCCTTGTTCTACCTCCTTTCTCCGTTTTTTTTCTTTCATTATTGTGATATACACGAAGCTTAAAGTGAAGTTATTTGTGCCCGCAGAGTTTTTTGTAAATAACCTGTATATTATGAATCACTTATTAACAATAAATATGTTGTAAATTATGCCTTTTCCTCCGAATATTCTGTCCAGCTGTCATCTCATGAAATATTTTCCTATGGATTGTGGCATTCTTCCCGTGAGAGAAGCTAAATTAGCACGCTCTCAATCCTAAATTGTTTTAAAAAGCGGTTTCTGTATGATTAGATCCATTTTTGTTTGATTAGGGGGCACCGGGTTTGAGATATGCCTGAGAAATGCCGTCTTTATGTTTACCCTGAACTAATCTTAAACAGTGGGAAAATAGTTTCAACTGAGAGAGAGAGAGAGAGAGAGAGAGAGAGAGAGAGAAGTCAAACGAGGAGACTGTTTGTGAAATGCTCGGCTACAAATCTCCAGTGGTTTGGACGGGCTTCGAGACTGCTGAAGTCTCCGGAGTATTGATCGTGATTACTCCGGTATTCTTTACGTAAATCATTGCTTATTGATAGTGGAACTCGTTCAAGGATATGAAGTGAAATGTCGAGCATAAAGTGCAATAGTTATTGTGTTTGCAAATCAACCAAGGGCAGTTTCCAAGAAGAATGTATAATGTGCATATGAACGCACACAACACGTGATGATTACACTGAGCAGATGTTACAGTTCCTCAGATGCTTTTGTTTCAGGACCCATATTGAACAGAAATACAATATTGAAATTTAGTAATTGCACAGGCCCCAGAAGAATATGCAAAGTGATTAACATGACATGGAATAAACAACTTTGTAAATGCATAAACATCAGCAGAAATGTGAGCTACCAGCCGAATGCTTGAAACAAACACCGGACATTGTGTTAGCTGTATTAGCAAGTAACATGACAACAACAAAAAAACATCTGCGGTGATTATGTTATGCTTTAGAACTCTTAATAATGACCAGTAAAGTCAGAATTCCGTCACACGAGTTCTAAAGCTTCTATATATATATATATATATATATATATATATATATATATATATATATACACACACATACAGTCAAACCAAAAATAATTTTTCACTAGTGTGTGCAGGACACTATAGTTCATTTCTGTAAGTGAGGAGAGCAAAATGATCCAGACACTTTGAGCTGAGCGTGTTTTGCTCCAGTGTTTGATCTTCAATCGCTAATGTGACCTTTGACCCCACAGACTGAACTAAATGAAGCGTCGCTTGGTCATTGGTTGAGCTAAACTGGTATTATCTGATTGTGTAGTGAAATCTAACACCTGACTGGTTGATTGCGATCATTACATCCCTTTCTATCAAAGTGATCTGACATGATCAAGATGAGTTTGTTCTGACACAGTTTATTTTCTAATATGAGCTCTTGTCATTTTATTACTATTTTCTAAACTATAGTGAATAAACTGTGATAATGTGAGAATGTTGAAGGAGTCTGAATACATTTTGGTTTGACTGTGTGTGTATGTGTGTATATATATATATATATATATATATATATATATATATATAAGCTGTCAATCAAAAAAACAACGGATTAATCACACATTTTTCTGTAATTAATCACGAGTTTTTAATATTTTTATATTGTAATAATTTCCCAGTTGCTCTCCAAATTAATGTAGAAACAATTTAAAGATGCTATATTTTAAATAAATTTTTAATGGCATATTTTTATGAATGAAGGCCAGAATCACTGACACTGATGTCTCTATGAAACTGATTTTTTTAAACATTAATGATAGATATTCAACTGAAAGCCCTATCAATTTCAACATTTATTAGGCTTTAAAAATATAACAACTTTTTATTTAAGCGAACTTAAAACAATCTTCATATAAATCCATTATAATTAATGTCATATTTACACGTGGCCTTCATATATAATCCATATACAGAAATTGAATAAGTTATCAAACACTTTACAGTCTCAGCTGCATAATCAATTAAATATAGATGAATCGTCATTAAAGCTATAGTTTTCTCTGTTCCCTCTGTTCTGTGATGAACATTAATGACAGACATCATCAGTGCTGCTGTCACTTTAAGATCGGCGGCTGCCGAACATGACACGGATCTGACGTTCTGTCACACGCATGTCATTTCCTCACATCTCTTTAAGTTAATTTAAAGGTGCTACGGTGGCCGACACAGGACAAAAATGTCATCATCGCAGAGAGTAGCTAGCGCTCTGTAGAGATGTTTGTCCGTTTAGGGCCACTGTAGAGACATGCAGCGCAAAATGGTGACTTCACTGTAAGGAGACCCGCGGTGTGTGTAGATAGAAACGGCTCATTCTAAGGTAATAAACACATAACGGCTCATTATGTAAGGTCTTTATACACCACTGAAAACATAGTTATGTATATTAGATTGCATGTTTTGTCAATAGAGCCTCATAAATACTACACACTGCACCTTTAAGATGGCATAATTTTGGCATAATTGTGTGTTATTGATCGTTCAAGCGTGAAAGAGAACTCAATACTGGTGCGCGTCTTTCTGTGCGTCGTGTGTGTCAGGACGTTCACAGACAGCGCGTTCTCTTTTGTTTTGCTTGAATGGTTTAAAAGCATTTGCATGAATAAGAGCGTGATCATAATGTAACGCTAGCCAAAGAATGACAGAAAAAAACGGATGCTGCATTAATTGCGTTAAATATTTTTAACACATTTTTTAACTGAAAAAATTAATCACATGCGTTAACATGCTAATTTTGACAGCACTAATATGGTCACGCTTTAGTTTAGGGTCCAATTCTCTAACTAAGACTTTTGCCTCAGTAAACTCCTAATTACTGTTTATTAATAGTTAGTTAGGTAGTTGTTAAGTTCAGGTACTGAGTGGATTAAGGGATGTAGAATATGGTCATGCAGAATAAGGCATTAATATGTGCTTTATAAGTGCCAATATCATAGTAATATGCATGATAATGAGCATCTAGTTAATAGTGAGAATTGGACCCTAAACTAAAGTGTTACCATATGTTTGGTTGCATGCATGACTTTAAATGATAAAAGATCATTTAGGTGGTGTGTTTTTTCTCTTTTTTACAAGGTGATAACCTATTGATTTTATTATCCTAATTATGCATCATTATATTATTAGTTGCATTTTATTGTCTGTGTTTAGCAATGCTGTTAAGGCTCAGACCTGCAACAGATTATGTTGTTGCACTTTATCTTACAGTATGTGCACAGAAAGTACTGGTGGTATAAGGTAGCTACAGGGGTTAAGGTTTAGGTGTAGGTTCAGGGTTAGTACCTAGTTATTACCAGTTTTTGTAATTACTGTAAGTACATAGTATGTACAGGAGGAACAGGACTTTTTTTGGTTGTACCCCACCAGTTGTGAGTTAGTCACTTGATTTTGAAACTAGAAATGTGAGAAATGGCACATAAATGTAACAAAAACCCATGCATCAAACCAGATAAATGCTACGCTTCAGTTGCGATGTCACAGTGGTGTATCATCAGTCGTGTGTTTTGTGCCCTTTACACGTCTTTGATATTTGCGTCTCTGTTCCAGTGCAACGGAGAAGGAGTCAATACCACTGCGATTCTGATTCCCAAGAGTGACGCACCGTCTAAGAGACGGAATCTCTAACAGGAAACGCAGTCTGAAAAATGTCCTAGTGCAGTTAGGCCGAAGGTGCATTTTCTTTGGCTGGCGCCAGACATTCTTGCTCTTGTTTTTCCAATTTACTGGAGCTACAGTGAGACAGTTTTCCCATTTGGAGATGACTGCAAACCTCTGCTTTTACTATTGTTGATTATCATTACAAGAGCTGCTTTTAGTTTCGGTGTTGCATTAGTCATCAACAGCATGAAAAAACGTTATAAATGCTTAAATTAGATCTGCACATTTTTAGTTGGGTTTAATCGATTGCTGAACTCTGCGTTTTAATTAATCCGCCCTCCTGATGTCATTACGTCTCACTTAAGCTTATTAAAAACTGATTTGATTTGTTCTGCATCCAACATTAAGCCGTTTGGCTCTTCCATGCAAGATAGCGCTCAAGCTCTTGTTTGTTTAAGACGCCGATCAGTTTGCCGTTCCCCAGCGCGTGCGTTGGCCGGAGCGCGACCACATGGTTTAGTCCTCACATACATGTTAATATGCAACACAAGTGGCTCTAAAATTGCAGGCCTTTGAGAGCTTTGACAGTCTGTGCATTCATTCAGTCCCAAAGCAGGTTTTCCTATTCATCTCCCCTCACAGAGGAACACCATGGTGGGACTGCTGGAGAACGGGAGGAGGAGGAGGAGGAGGAGGGGTATCTAAGCCCAGCTTGGCTTCAAGAATGGGATTCAGCAATTGGTGTGCAAATGGCAGTGTCTCCCACAGTCCAGCGATCCCCAAGGAGCCCAACAGTGGAGGGCCACTGGCTTGGGTCTCTTGTCTGTCCTCTGAATTTTTCATAGGTCAGCCTTCACAATGCACACTTAAATAGCTGGGCAGAGCCGATGGAAATCAGCATAGAGAGAGAAAGAGGGGGAAAATCCACCCCCACCCCTTGAACAATGGGAATAAACAAAGATTTTGCTATCTTTTTAAGGAGAGCTCATCCAAAAGCAAGCTGCTTGAAAAGAGAGAGACGTTTCTTCTTCAGGAGAGCATGAGGAAAGGGGGATGGAGAGGATCTCTTGTGCTTGGGAATGCTTCGCAATCTTTATATTTTTCTTTTGCTCCCCATTAGGGTGGACGCGTACCCGGGTCGTCTGAAACTTCCTTTTGTTTGCGCTCTATGGGCCGAGGAACCCGGTGGCATTGGCTGCTTCAGGCTGCTTGGATTCACTTAACGCTTCTATTATCTCTAATGGTTTTGGATGGGTTGTAAAGACTTCCATGTGCCTTATCTGGCCGGGCTGGGTGGTGGGAGGGAGACCACAAGACGTAATTGACTGATTGTTAGATGGGAGCCTTCATTGAGAAAGTAAAAGCGCTAAATGTCATTGACGACATTTACTAACATTTGCATTTGCATTAAATATGTGCATGTGAAGTGTGCCGCTGATTTATTTGGCAGGTCGTAGATCATTCTGACCAGCGGCCCTCCACTGGTTTTGCTTCAGGGTCCTGGTTTTCTATTGGATATCAAGTCGTGACTCAATATGGGAACCAACTTATTTATGGTGAAATGTTTTCTTTTGAAAAAAATCCGTTATCCGTTAGCATTCCCATTCATCAGCTCGGCTGGAAGCGCACTGCATGCAACTTTTGCGCATTGTTTTAGTCAATCACCTAAGCCATAAATGTCATGTGACTAATTACCTTGCATTTATTATTTCCTGACAGTGCTGATTGACTGATGGCACCACAAGACCTTCATTAGCCACTATTCTGAGCTGTGACGTCAATTTCACACTCTTAAGAGCCAGGAACTGGTAAAACATCTGCTATGATGGATTGCTTACATTTACATTCATGCATTCTGGCATGTACTTTTATCCAGATATGCATTTTGTCAGTTACACATTCATTTAGCAGATGTTTGTATCCAAAGCGCCTTATATTGCATTTCAGTCCCTGAAGGCTGAATCACAAGAACTACATTAATATATTGCATTCTTGCATTTTTATTATTAGGGGCCAAGCACCGAATGGTGCAATGGTACCTATTGTATCCGTCATGAAAATTTTTCCTGCCAAAAAAATACTTTTTCGATCTCATCCTAGATGGTTTGTCTGATGTTTCATGAAAATTGAATCAGGTCATCTTCAGACCATGCTGGCAAAAAGTTATCAAAAGCTTTTTGATGAACCCAACCGTTCTTGAATAACGTCAGAGCGAATTTGACGAAGAGCACGCCAAATTGGAAGCAAGGCTATGTTTCCGCAATGCTTTAGTATATTCAGACCAAACTTGGTACAGGTCATCACAAGCATGACCTAAGGCTACATGCAGTGTTTCGGCGCAGCGCCACCTACTGGCCCAGAGATATAGAAAAATTACTATTTTTGCTTATAACTTTTTTTTGCACAAAAATCATAAAACTTTTTTTTTTTGGGGAGTTGGACGTTTTGCTTTTTGTCCTAAAATGCTGTATTGTACGACCGAATTAGCGCATCGTTACGAAACTCTATACGTGTTATTGGGACCGTGCCCTGAAGGTACTCAAAAAGTTTCGAGACATGGTCAAAAGTTATAATGAAATTTCCAAAGATGCTAATAAATTGTGATTGATTTTGCCTATTTTAATGAAACTGGTCTTTATAGAGTTCTTTGGTCTTTATAGAGTTCGATTTGCTTTTCACCAAAATTGGCTCAGATCATCTTCACACCATGTTGGCAAATAGTTATCAAAAGCTTTTCGATAGACCAAACTGTTCTCAAGTAAGGCATCAATGAATTTGTCGGCATGATGCTAAGCTGTTTCTGAAGCTGTAACTGTGTAACAGACACCAAACTTTGTATGTCATTGTCACCTCACGCTGACCACACCATAATAATTTGATAACAGCGCCACCTATTGGTCAAAAGTGATACGCAAGTTAATCAAATTACAGTATTTGCGATTTTTCAGCCATTTTGACTGAAATAAAACATCTTTAATTGCTTATTGTTGCCATTTTTCTGAAGCTCCCAGCCATGCTTGCATGTCACATTGTTCCTTTTTGTGCATGGCCCCAATAATTGCTGCTTGCAGCTATGTTTTTATTATTATTATTTTACTATATGTTGCTTGCAAAACATTTAGTCAGAATGCAATGCACTTCTGTCTCTTTGGATAAATGCAAATACATAAACATGTAATATAATAAAGTCAGCAGCCAATAAAAGGATGTTCATCCTCGTTTGGATGCAGTTTGGTTTGTATTATATTTTTATCCTGCATTTTTTTTTTTAGTTCAGGTTGGCATTCATCTAATAAATCTAATTTGGCAATACTAACTTCTTTGACGATGCAGAAATCGTGTATATCAAAAGCGACTTACACTGAAGGTGTATTTTTTCGCGTTATTCACATTGAACACCGTTTCACTTCTTGTGACCCTCTCCAAACAGACCTGCGAGGCATTTTTGGGTCGTGACCCACCAGTTGAGGACCGCTCATGATCCAGACCATATGGATATGGATTTGGTGGACCCCCATCCCCCACGAGCTTGACTTGTGGCTCTTGGTCGGTTGCCGTACGTATGACTCAACATGGCTTGGGATTCAGGGGTGGAAACATCAATACAGCTTTTTCTTTTCGCCTCTTTTCTCTCTTTTTCACTCCCTTTCCCTCCAATTCCTCAAAGCCCCCCACCTTTAGCTGCTGGCTGACCTCTCCTTGTCTTCGAGAGAAGGCCTCAGCGTGTCAGGAGCTGGGGGGAGCTGGGGGTCTGTGATGGACTGAAAAAAGCAGCTGTGCTGCTGTGCTGACGGCCCACTGAGCGTCTCTCCCCCCGTCACACCGAGCGAAGGCCTCCTGCCGTTTTCCTCTGCCAGGCAGCTGCAAACTCCTCCAGCAGCCCCTCGCTGTAACCCGAGCCGCACTTCAGCTCCCTGAGCTTTGATTAGTGCAGGAAAAACTCAGCTCCTTTTGGACCAAATCTGCGCTATCAATGCCTCAACACCTCCGACTTGTAGTCGATACCTTCAGTGAGGGCTGAAACATATCACAAAATGGCTCAAAAATCGTTGCAATATACCTGTTATTGTGTATCAGTACTTGTTTTTAGTGCATTGCTATGCAGTTGCTGACTGACACTGAAGAGTTCATCCTTGGACATTTTATTGTCCACCAGGTGAAAATTGCAAGCCTTGTGACTAGCAATAGTAATTAAGTGTCTACAAACCATTCAAACAGTCTGCATTTTGTCTAATGAACTATATACAGTACTGTGCAAAAGTCTTAGGCACGTTGGAAGGTTTCCTCAAGTGTCTTGGAGACGTTGCCTCAGTTCTTCTGGATTTAGTCCATCTCAGCTTTTTCTGTTTCTTCATGTAATCACAGACAGACTCAATGAAGATGAGATCAGATCTCCATGTGGAGCAGAGAGACTATTGTCAGACTCTTTATGCATGCAAAAATCTCACTGGATTATTGAAATGAATGGCAATTCATTTATAAATGTTAACTGATATTTCCTACTGACACACTACAGCAAAAGATATTAATAACTGGCTTGAACACACTTTGTGTGTGTAAAAATACTAGCACAGTACTGTATGAATGATGCATTTATTAGTTAACTGGGTAACACTTTACAGTAAGTTCCATTTGATAACATTAGTTTGGATGATTTAACAAACAATATTTCTAAAGCATTTATTAATCTTGTATCTGTTAATGTTATTTAATGGACCTGAGCTGACATGACCTATATGAACAGTTGTACTTTAATAACAAACATTAAATAACACTTTTATGGTCCAATTCTCATGAGTTGCTTATTATCATGCATATTACTATGATATTGGCTGTTTATTAGTACTTATAAAGCACATATTAATGCCTTATTCTGCATGACCATATTCTATATCCCTTAATCCACCAATACCTAAACCTAACAACTACCTTACTAACTATTAATAAGCAGTAATTATGAATGATTAATTTATTAGTTAATTTGGTAATACTTTACAATAAGTTACACTTTATTTTAAGGTGTTACAGTGTAACACATTTGAGTATTGAGTAATATTAATAAACAATATGTATTTACTGAATAATTGGGGTTAGGGTTAAGATTTGAGGTTAGTTGCATGTAATTATGCATAATGTAGTTATTTCTACAGTGAGTACATGCAACATATACATGATGACATGTGAGTCCATTTTACCGCAGTTAAAAGGCATGATTTAGTTTTTTTAGTGTTCATTGCTTTGGAAAGTGTTAAATACCTAATAACTGTACAATTAACTAATGAAATCGTCTTGTTTCTACAGGTGTGTGCTGGATTCTAGCAGCTTTCCTTTGCTTTTAGATTCCGTTTTAAGGATAAATGCAATGAAACTCAAGTCGACGTCTCTACTCACTCGTTTATGTTTATGACTCTGAAGTCTCTGGCTGATTGAAACTTGTAGCCAACGCTACAAAGAGATCCAGCGAAATGCAAACAGTCCATTTGCCTGGCTCTCAGATAAACCCCAGCAGAGAGGTGCTTGATGATTAATTAATCAGCGAACTGGCAGTCTTGACTGAATAATTCATCCCGTGCCCTGTCTGTAATTTCTGCATCTCCATATTAGATTCCGGATCTAACGGGAAGCGCGCTGCTCCACGGCGAGGTTACCTGCTCCGCGGCCCCTGTCATTCACATGCTTAATGAGATGACAGACTCAAAAGTATCTGATTCGCTTTCTAAAATAATTAACCCAAACCTTTACAAATTGGCTCAGCTGACGCAATGCCTGACATAACAAACGTGCATGGTGAAAACGCTCTTAATTACTACTAATTATCCATCTCAGCTAATTAATGGCTACCCCGCTGGGTCACTCATTAGAGTCTGTGCATTTTGCATTGACGCAAGGCTTTACATTACAATAGAGTGGCTTTCTAGGTCCACGCCGGCCCGCTGTTGAAGCTTTACTCTTCTAGTTGACTTTCAGCAGGTAGGTTACCTGATAAGGAGGCTGGAGACAGACACCTAAGGCTGAAACGGGAGCCGTTACAGAGCGAGAAAGCCAATCCTCTGCTGGGGGGAAACGAGTGGCAATAGGTGTATCAGATCAAAGGAAATGATATTGGGACATGCATGGGTTTATACCACCTGACATGCACCGGTTATTCATATGCCAGTGCTAAACTGTTGCATCTTCCCTGCAGGGAATATCTGCTGAGGCTGGTCAACCATCCATCATGGTCTTTTGTGGTAAAGGTGGTCGACCACAGAAGTCTTGTTGGTTAATCTAATTAAGTAGCCTGGTGAGGTCATCAGCACGGCTGAGTTTAAGAAAAATATATAGAAATGCATTAGGTTTTTTGCTCTTTGCTATATGCAACAACAAAAAATTGCTATTTAATGTATAATGCTAAAAGAGAACTTAATTCCTTAAAATGTATTTTATATCAATTATAATATATAATATATATATATATATATATATATATATATATATATATATATATACATACATACATACATACATACATACACACACACACACACACACACACACACACACACACACACACACACACACACACACACACACACACACACACACACCGATCAGGCATAACATTATGACAGGTGAAGTGAATAACACTGATGATCTCTTCATCAGGGCTCCTGTTAGTGGGTGGGATATATTAGGCAGCAAGTGAACATTTTGTCCTCAGAGTTGATGTGTTAGAAGCAGGAAAAATGGGCAAGCGTAAGGATTTGAGCGAGTTTGACAAGAGCCAAATTGTGATGGCTAGACGACTGGGTCAGAGCATCTCCAAAACTGCAGCTCTTGTGGGGTGTCCCCACCGAAAGTCTGCAGTGGTCAGGATCTATCAAAAGTGCTCCAAGGAAGGAACAGTGGAGTGCACTATGGGATGCACTATGGGAAGAAGGCAAGCTGGCAAAGGCAGTGTGATGCTTTGGGCAATGTTCTGCTGGGAAACCTTGGGTCCTGCCATCCATGTAGATGTTACTTTGACACGTACCACCTACCTAAGCATTGTTGCAGACCATGTACACCCTTTCATGGAAGCGGTATTCCCTGGTGGCTGTGGCTCTTCCAGCAGGATAATGCTCCTGACACAAAGCAAAAATGCTTCAGGAATGGTTTGAGGAGCACAACAACGAGTTTGAGGTGTTGACTTGGCCTCCAAATTCCCCAGATCTCAATCCAGTCGAGCATCTGTGGGATGTGCTGAACAAACAAGTCCGATCCATGGAGGCTCCACCTGCAAACTTACAGGACTTAAAGGATCTGCTGCTAACATCTTGGTGCCAGATACCACAGCACACCTTCAGGGGTCTAGTGGAGTCCTCGACGGGTCAGGGCTGTTTTGGCAGCAAAAGGGGGACCAACACAATATTAGGTCATAATGTTATGCCTGATCAGTGTATATATATATTAATATTAAATATTTGATCTATATCATATATATATATATATATATATATATATATATATATATATATATATATATATATATATATATATATATATATATATCATATATAATATTAAATATTGGGTCCTGTTTTTAATTTAAAATAAAAACAAAATATATATATTTATGTGTGTGTAATTTAGTTTGTATTTTTGCTCTACCGTTCAAAAGTTTAGGATCAGTATGATTTTTTTATTATTTGAAAGAAATTAATTCTTTTATTCAGGAAGGATGCATTAAATTGATCAAAAGTGACAGTAAAACATAATGTTATAAAAGATTCTATTTCAAAATTCTATTTAAATGCTATTCTATAGAACTTTCTGTTTATCAAAGAAACTTGAAAATGTATCATCGTTTACCCCGAAATATGAAGCAGCTCAACTGTTTTCAACATTAATAATAATCATAAATGTGTGCTGATCATCAGATCCTCATATGAGAATGATTAGTGAAGGATCATGTGACACTGAAGACTGGAGTAATGATGATAAATTCAGCTTTGATCACAGGAATAAATTAAAATGTAAAATATATTCGTTCAGTACAAGCAACTGCTTGATGTCTAATAGATAAAATCAGGGGCGTGAAGCAAAACCAGTTGAGAATCACTGAATAACACTGAAGTCTTTTTAGCACAGTTTATTTCAAGGGACTCGACACAGGGCCACTTGGCATCCCATCAAGCCTAAGAGCTTAAAAGGGATCATATTGTGGCGAGTTGGTGGTGGGATCAGCGTTGGATTTCCTCTCTTTCTCTTCCAATGAGAGCGTTTGTGTTTGCCGCGTATGTGCTCTTGACGTAGCTCGTGTAATTAGACTATTAGCGGCGCTCGTGTTTCAAGGTCACGGCTCCATCGTCTTGTCTGCCGTTGGCTGAGGTCCAGTGAGACGGGAAGCACCTTGATGCATGTGTTGTCCCATCATTTAACAATCTGTTTAACCGCAGACAGGGCTAAATCCACTGGCACCGGCGAGGCGTGTTGACAGCGACGACGCTCAACTGTTGTGTCTGTGAATCCAAACAACCTGCGCCACTTGTTTTCCCCTCTCAGATCTCTCTTCAGGCACAACAATATACCAAGTTCTCGAGATCATAAATCATTTCAGTGTTTTTAACAAACAATGATGTTACAGTAGTCAGCCACTGCTTGATATATAAAATCAGGGTCGAAAAGCAAAACCAGTTGAGAATCACTGAACACATTGTTTATCTATTTATCTATTGTAATCATTAGTGTTCCTTCTTCTTCTGCTTTGGAAGTCAATGGCAGCCCATAGAACTGCTTGTGGGAAAGTTATGAAATTTGGCACACAGATAGAGGGCAGTCTGAACTGTCACCACAGCAAATTTGGAGTCTCTAATTTATTCCCTCTAGCGCCACCAACTGTCCTAAATTGCACCCACTTTTATCCTAATAACTGCAAGGGCTAGAAACAAAATACGATTCGGCTGCACCATATAACATCGTTTCCATCATTCAAATTTTTAAAAACTACATTTTTAAACTCCTGCTATTCAAGTTGATTTGTCAAACCATTCTCGAGTAATGTGCAAACGAATTCGACGACGAGCACAGCCGAACAGACACAAGGCTATGTCTCCGTAACGTTTTGGCGTATTTTGACCGAACTTGGTGTGTTATGACAACAGTAACCTGAGGTTACCTGCACAGATTCGGCACAGCGCCACCTAGTGGTCAGGAGATATGAAAAATGGATCTTTATCTTTTAACTTCTGAACGGTTTGAAAATGGTCTCTTTAGATTTGGTGCAGCATGTTGAGTTGACGTAGTTGAAAAGTTACTTATAGTCAACAGAATGTTCAAAAGGGACCATCAAAATAGTGTTACCAATTTTCCCATATCGGCCATTTTGCGTGTTAGCCATTTTGAATTTTTTCGTAAAATGCTATATTTTACAAACGCTTTATTTTACAAACGCATTGGCGCATCATTACGAAACGCAGTATGTGTCTTCAGCACCATGCCCTGAAGATACTCCAAAAGTTTCAGCACCATCTTGTGGTCAAATTTGAATAACTTTTTATTAAATTAGCCTATTGTAATGAAACGGGTCTTAATAGATTCCTGCTGAGAACATGGATACCAATTTTGCCATAATCAGCCAAACAGTCTGCCATTTTGATTTTCTTTAAAAACTTACTTTGTTCGAACTCCTTGACCATTGCCCAGATTTTCACCAAATCGAATCGTATTATCTTCAGACCATTCCGGCAAAAAGTTGTGGATTGTGTGGATGTCAATAGACAAAAACATTTTTGTATTTGATGGCATGATGCCAAAACGGCTGTATCGCTGCAATGCTTTGGCATATTGACACCAAACTTTGCCACTTTTGACACCTCACGCTGATCACACCACATCAATTTTGTCACAGCGCCACCTACTGGTCAAAAGTGATAAACCATTAACTCCTTTAACCTACCTTTATGATTTTCCAGCCTAAAATCATCTTAATGTGTCTTTAATTGCTCAATTTTGTAGTTGGTATGATGGTCCCAGCCATGGTGGCATGATGCATCGTGCCTTCTTTGTGCTTTGCCCCTTAATGGCTGCTTGTAGCTATATTTTATTTTTGCTTGATATATGTGATGTCCCATCATTTAGCCATTTATCTGCAGACAGGGCTAAATCCACTGGCACCGACGTGGCGTGTTGACAGCAACGACGCTCAGCTGTTGCGTTCTGTGAAGCCAAACAACACTTTGCACCTCTCGCTGCGGACGGCACTTTTGTTTCCCCCTCCAGATCTCTGGGAAATAATTCAAGCACCACAATATACCACGTTCTCGAGATTACCTCGTCTAAAATAGCTGCTTGATACCATTTAGCGTGTGATTCTCAGCGGGACGCTAATGAGCTCCAATCTGGAGTAATCCCAGACGACCAGCCGGTTTTGACAGCCAGCCCTGCGGCTCTGGGGCTCTGGGTTCGCGGCTGTCTTACGCTTCAGAACCGCGCGAAACTCAGTCTGCGGCACCCAGGAAACGCCGCACAATGGAACCATCAAAAAGCTGCCAAGCCTTATGGGAGCCCAGGGAATCGGGATGATTTCTGTAGTCCCGAAGGGAATAGGTTTCGTGTTCCATCGCTATTCAGATAAATGAAATGCGTAGCGTCATAAACAAACAAAGCGATAAAACCGGCCAGAGTTCCTTCACAGCTTCTCTGTGATTTAACAGGAGCAATCAAGCGCAGTCAATTAAGCAGAAAGGCAAACAAATTGGGTGAGCGCACATCTTATGCGATGTCCTGCGGCAACGGGGATTGTGGGTGAAGGGGAGGCGGAGGAAGAGACAGATTTCTCTGTTAAGTAATACCGTCTCGGGGTGTAAAACTCCCCTCAGCGCTGGCTAAATTAATTCGCTCACACTGGCGGGGGACACATCTATTATAGACGAGCAAAATGGGCATTTTGAAACAAATTAATAGACAATCCATGCCCACACATGCAACTCGCAGTAATTCCTCTAAAATGACTTGATTGCATTCAAACGTTCTCAAAAACCAAGCACGCAGGTGAGCTGGTCGGCCTGCCGCTGGTGACAGCCCCGCTAATGACCCTTCTCTCGTGGGTGAGTGGGCTGTTGTAAGAAACCGCACACCCGTCGCAGAAAAACAGCTCTAATTGGTCTATTTATAGTGGGACCTGGAGAAGCTCTCCTGAGGATAACGCGGTAAGCTGCAGGAATCCACTGAGGAATAGAGTCTGAGGACAGAAATGACAGCCTACACCAACTACAGCGCAAACAAACAAACAAACGCCCGGCATTGTGCTTATCGGCATTATTAGCTGGATAAATAATACTTAGATTCATGCACAATTATGCAACATTCTCTCAATTCTCAAAATGATGTGCGTATAGGATTTATGTATTTGTTCAGAATTTTGGTAACACTTTATAATAACTACAGTGTAATAAAGTACTTACAAATCATTTGCAAACTATTATAGTTAATTAATATTTTATAAACTAGTTAATACATTAATAGTATGCAGATAGTAAGTTCTTCATTCATTGTCACTGTCATTAACACATTATTGTTTATTTAGCTCATATGTAAAGAGTTGGACTTATGAACAGTAAATAATTCTCCCTTTAGAACAGATCATGGAAAATGGGAAAATGACATTAATTATGTGCTTTATTAGACATTAATTGCATTTATATTCAGTGTTCCTTAAAATATTTACAAATACATTACACACACACACACACACACACACACACACACACATTGGGTTTCCATGTTTTATAGGGACTTTCCATAGAAATAAGAGTGTAATGAGTATTTGTATGTAATTCATATTGCCAACTTTATTTATTTATTTGAAGTGGTTATGTTTAGCTTTGGGGATAGGCTTAATGTATGTGTAAACATTTTAATGATCTCTTAATAGTAATGCAATTAATGTCCAATAAAGTTTGGTTTAAAACACTTAATGTCATTTCTCATTTTCCATGATCTAATCTAAAGCGATTTACAGTTAATACGTTGTTAACAATGCATTACTTAACTCTTTACATATGAGCTAATTAAACAATATCACTTTAATTACACAGTGACAATGAATGAAGAGCTTGAAGAACTATTAATGTATTAACTACAGTTTAGAAACCATTATTTAACTATTTGCAAATACTTTATTACACTATAGTTATTATAAAGTGTTACTGAATATTTGTTTATTCGTATTCATTTTTATTATTGTTAAAAGTCAGAATGTATTTTCTAAATGCATGTTATTGGTCTTATTGTGCACAATAGCGTGCATATAAAAATTATATTTAATGCATTTACCAT